>CM072995.1:70176239-70243739 GCA_037038555.1 Rhynchonycteris naso
ATTTAGGACAATGCGTTTTTTAAATCTCACAATTTAGACTTAGACTGATGACCTGGAAAACAAAGCAAAACGAAAACACAGCTGAAGGCTCAGTCTGCAGATCTTTCCTCTTGAGTCAGTTAGACAAACGAGGGAGACACGTTGAAGGCTAGACATGACTACAAACTCTAGTTTCCATTTTTGTTAATACTAAACATTTATCCACATGTAGAGTTCCATCATTCTAAGACATAATGTGTATTTTAAAATTAAGATTTTTCTCAATTTTTCCATATCCATACAAAATTATAAGTAACTTAAAAGGTGGGTTTAAAAAATGAGTATGAATGTCACTGTTAAAACCACATGTAAAAAGCAGAAATTGTGCATTATTAAAGTATTGCAAAGTTCTATTGAGGTAAAGGATTTTTTTTTCCTTTTTACTTTAACCGCTAAGTGTAACTGGATATATGATTTGTATTTGATAAGAAAAAATAATGCTTTTTCAAGGCCATGTGTCATGGTTGCAAGACTGCACACCTTTTCATGATACACTTTATCTCAGAGTTGTCTGTGGCTGTTCCTATCACTCTGTGTGCATGACCTTTCAGTGAGCTGAGGAAGATACAGTTATCTTCTTTTCTGACATGCAACATCTATCAATCAACATGTTTTCATGTAATTTATTCAAGGCAAATAGCAGCTCGTAAGGCTAGTGAACTGCAGCCCTATCCAGTGATTTTGATTAAGAAATGATGTGCACTGCTTAGGTGAGAAATAAAAATTGCAGAGGAGTATTGATAAAGATGTATCGAAAACAATAAAATGGAATCAAAGGATAGAGTGAATATCTAGAAATATATATAGGCTCAGCATATCTACCGTTGATAACCTTGCTTAAAATCCACTCTAATAAATGGGGAGGGGACCTTTCATTTGATGAACTTCTAATGATAATAATATTTACCTTTAATATCTGAGGCAATGTATCTGTACTTCTGTTGGCTTAATTCACATTCTTCTCATTGAATCAAGAATGTAAATTAAGACAAAATGATTCTTTTTCAATTTCATGCTGAAGTAGCTCAAGTTAGTGAATGTAATTTCTCCTAACAAGAAAAATTTATCACTGTACAGCTCACTCAGTTACTTCTGTTGTGAGTTGTGACATGCCTTTGTGGAAGTGAGTGGAAAAAAGATTGATAAATGTTGTAAAAGAACAGGCTGTACTTTAAGAAGAGATGGGAACAATTAAATGACATTTAATAATTTCCCATCTTCATTCCTGCACATAGCATCTATGCAGCAACAACTGCCCTATTACATGCTACAGTTTAATTTTATGTGAAAGGAGCTTGCTTTTTGTCTGGCTTTCTCTATGATAGCAAAAATTCTACCACCAGACCTAAGAAACCTTGTGTTCCAGCTCTTGTTCTACTACTAAACAGCTGTGTTTTTCTGGGTCAGTAGCTTTTGAGGCCTCAACTTCTTCACCTACTCTCTCAGAAATCTGTATCTATAAGGTTCTAATATAAATGAAGAACACACCAACCTAATGGATATAATGACTATGTATGGGGGTTACAGTTGTGAGTATGTGAAAGAATTTATTCCTGCATTATTTATTTATTAATTATTTGTATTACATAAATCCACTTTTCCCCACCCTTGTATATACATAAATTTATATATAGACATACACACACATATATGTATGTGTCTATATATACATATATATTTTTGGAGTAAACATATAATTGTAAATATTGGTAAAGACTGTAGGCCTCATGACACAATAGAAAGCGTACTTAGACATCTATGGTAAGTGAGCTAAATTCTCACCTTGTTTCTATTATTAACTAGCCTCATTAACTATCAGCAAATCCCTGAACCACTGTAAGCTTCAATTTCTTATTTTGACCAGAGTGTCACTAATGACTTTACATTATTGAATCCACTGTATTTGTTAAACACTATGTTGATCCTTTCTGAGCCCTTCTAGTTTTTGGAAAAATCTTGCATAGTTCAAGATTTTTATAGCACTTAGAGCATTTCCTATAAGTACATAATTTTCAATGTTATTTTTAAATTAGTTAAACAAATTTTCAATCTGTTTTCTAAAAGGAACTTAACATTGGTATTACATTGCACAAAATAAAAAGGTAAGTTAAAAATGTAAAAAAAAAAAAGAAAAAGCCAAAAGAAAAGGTTTGAAATATAAATCACATCATTGTAATATGTGTTGGAGGTTAGCAACAGATTTAGATATAAGATTTTTAAAGCTCATATGAGTTGAGAATCATAATCAAATGACAATTTTCATTGTATAAGATAAGTTGCTTATAAACAGAATTATTCCTAACAGTGAAATTTGAATTTGATTTTCCTCCCCAGGGGACCTTGATAGCAAATGCTAGAGAAAGTTTTGAAAAACATCTACAACATTCTTATATTAAAGTATCAAATTAAATAGGTTCTTAAAAAATTATATATGTATAGGCAAAGCCATTTTACATGGGACCAATATGACGGTGGCTGAGCTATGAAGCTATCAGCAGGCCTGCTTAACTGGGGTTAGGGTTAGAGGATTAAAGTCATGAACGGACGGTGTATGTCCTACATGCAGGCATCCACGATTACATTCAGAGAGCTTTTGCTAGATATTGGACCACAGAGAAATGGAAGCAACAGTATGGTGTCCATTTCCTCCAGGCCTGTAGTTCTCAGATTTGAGCATGCATCAGGATTCTCTTCAGGGTATTGCTGAGCTCCTCCTTCAGGGTTTCTGATTCATTAGGTCTAGAGCAGGGCCTGATAATCTGCATTTCTTAAAAGTTGCCAGGTGATGCTGTTGCCACTGGTCTGGTACTCACTTTAAGTATCGCTTTTCCAGGTCATCAGTTAAGTGTAGCCTTTAACAAAAACCTGAGTGTAAGAGACAACATCCTCCTGAGGAAAGAAAGATGCCTAGCAGGAACAGTGAAAATGAAATAAAGCTGCCCAACACAAGGATATCCTGACAGGCACCAAGATAAATTATTTGCAAAGCATACCTAGAAAATTAAATGAGATGATGTTGAACAGCTTATAATTTTTAGCTAGTTAGAATGTGAAGTATTTACATAAGCATATTCTTTTTCTGGTATTAATTAGCTAGCTACCACTCTGGCTTTTGATAATTAATAACACGCCATCTCATATAAACAGGCTGTTAATATTCTGCTCCCAATTACTCACTGTTGCTTCCAATGAGGCTCCTCAGTCTGACCCTGTGTGATCCTTTAGAGTTAATAATTTTCTACTGCTTGTGTTGCACTGAGACAGACTATATTGTTATTATTTTTCTTCTATATTTAACTTATTATATCATTATCTGCATGAGCAAGGATCACATATTCCTTTGTAACCTCAGTCCCGAGTATTAGTAGTCAATAAATATTTACTGAATAAAACTTAGAACAGGAAGTGCAAATGTTTTAAGTGGACTATGTCCAAACCAGTGGTTCTTAACCTGGGTTCTATCGAACCCTAGGGGTTCGATGAGTCGGTCTCAGGGGTTCGGAGAAGCCTCTGCCGCAGAGGCCAGAATAAAGTAATACCGTAATTTGTTGTGAGTTCATGCACTTCATTGGTTTTGTTCTTTGAGCAAGGTGATGTTCATGCACGGCTCATTTTGTGCACCAGTAAAAAAATATATACCTATGTCTTAAATTTGGAAAAAGAAATCATATTTTATTTATCACTAAAGAAGGGTTCGGTGAATGCGCATATGAAACTGGTGGGTTCGGTACCTCATAAAAGGTTAAGAACCACTGGTCCAAACCATTGTGGAGTTTATAAGGATAGAAACCAAATATAATAAATTATACCTGTGCACTTACTGATGACCATTTTGTTTTATCTTCTTAATGGTTACCATATTGATTTTATTATTATTTATTTTTATTTTATTTTTCATTTACAGTTTATAGTCAATATTATTTTGTATTAGTTTCAGGTGTACATCCTAGCTATTACAATATTATTGACTATATTCCCTATGTTGTACTTTATATACTCATGACTATTTTACAACTATCAATTTGTAGTTCTCAATCCCTTCACCTTTGTGATTTATTCCCCTTAACCCTTCACCCCTCTGAGAACCATCAGTCTGGTCTCTGTATCTCTGAATCTATTTATATTTTTGTTTGATCACTTTGTTCTCTGGATTCCCCATGTAAAGGAAATCACATGGTATTTGTTTTTCTCCATCTGACTTATTTCACTTAGCACATACCCTCTAGGTCTATCCATGCTGTCACAGAGGTAAAATTTTATTATTTTTCACGGCCAAGTAACATTACACTGCATATATGTACCAATCTTCTTTACCTACTTGTCTATTGATGGGTAGCTGGATTGATTCCATGTCTTGGCTATTGCAAATAGTGCTGCAATGAACACAGGGATGCAGATATTATTTCAGCTTAGGGCTTTGGGTTTCTTCAGATGTATACTCAGAAGTGGGATTGCTGGGCCATAAGGCAGTTCCATTTTTAGTATTTTGAGGCACCTCAATACTATTGTCCACAGTGGTTGCACCAGTCTGCATTCCCACCAACATTGCATGAGGGTCCCCTTTTCTCCACAGCTGTTGGTTATCTTAACATTTCTAAACATAAGCTAGGTGTGCAGCCCTTTTGTTACCCATTAATAAAAGCAAAGCTAAATGAGGCCAAATTCAAGAAAGAAAAAAACTTATAATAAATAATAGGTTCGGTGAATTGGTACTAATATTTATAATATTATTAATAATTCTTTAAGTGCAAAAACATTACAACAACTCTCGAATTGATAATAGCAAGTGTTTTAAGGAATAAAGCCCTGGACATGGAGACACACGGACCAAAGTCAAGTCATCCCTGTGGACCTTTGTTTTACCATGCTGAACTCTGAAAATTTCTTTTTTTTCTTTTTCCTGAAGTGAGAAGCTGAGAGGCAGAGACATAGACTCCTGCATGCACTAGACTGAGATTCACTTGGCAAACCCACCAGGGGACGATGCCTTGCCCATCTGGGCCGTTGCTCTGTTGCAACTGGAGCCATTCTAGTGATGAGGCGGAGGCCATGGAGCCGTCCTCAGCACCCGGGCCTACTTTGCTCTAATGGAGCCTTGGCTGTGGGAGGGGAAGAGAGAGATAGAGAGAAAGGAGATGGGGAAAGGTACAGAGGCAGATGGGCGCTTCTTCTGTGTGCCCTAGCTGGGAATCAAACCTAGGACTTCCACACGCCGGGCCAACGCTCTACTACTGAGCCAACTGGCCAGGGCCCTTGAACTCTGAAAATTTCAATTTCATCATCTATATGTGGAAATAATATTTTTAGAGAATAATACAACTTAAAGCACATGGTGTTGATTCCTCTTCATCACTGCTACTTAACTATACAACTGCAACTTTTAAAAGTCACTACTGAATACAACTAACCATCTTTAAATTTTTTTAAAGAACAGTTTATTGTCTTAGACTATTAAGCAAACACAATAGGAAAAATGAAAATTCTTATTGAGCACATAAATAACTCTGCCACTATGAGGATGGAACTACTCTCATTTACATTGTTGTCAACAAATATTTCTTTTACACATACTGAAATTTACCTGTTACCTTTTAACTCACAAACTGGCTAACCCAGCTGCTTTCTTTGCTCTGTCAGATGTTAATAGATTATATGCTTTTTGGAGTTTTTATTACATTATTTTATACAACTTTCTATCACTCGTAATATATTCATGAATAAGTATGAATGTGATAATAGTAAATCAAATGAGCAAATAATTAATGAGGCCCCTGAACTGGAATGTATATTAGTAGACATTAAAAGAGTTTGAAACATAGTCAAAATTCTTCAGGAAATTTAAAACTTAGAATGATTAATGCTATATATATACCTGACAGTTAAATAGCAATTTAATATATAAATAAGTACAAGAAGCAGGGGAGTGATATAGAACTATTCCATAATATATTTCTTCTAAGTTTTAGGAGCTTCAGGCCCTCAAATTAACACTCTACGTGTTTGCTGAAGTTTCAAATAGAAACTTTTTTAATGTTTGATAGAGTGTATCATTTCTTATACACAAAAATTCAATCCTATAGTTCTAAATTAATTAGTAACTTCTGACTACTATATTTTGTTAATTTGTTTCTAATAACAAATTTCCCTAATATTATTTTTTAACTCTACTTTTTTATATTTTTTTGCTTCTCTTACCTGCAAATATGTTACCCTATATAATGAGATGGAAATGACAGTATTGTGTTGGCAAATTATATTTCTACTTTGAGAATCTAAATTTTAAAAATCTAACTTGATTAAAATTTTAATTCTTTTGTACAATTTCTTAAAAAATTGGAAAACATTAATGCACAATTCACTCTCTCCATTGCAGAATGTATTATGTTAATGTAGATGCCACATTTGTAAGTTCTAATAATAAAATAAAAGTTGATATTCTTGGTGTGACTATAAAAATATCTTATTTTAATTGAAAAAATAATAGCTATTGATAAGGGAACAGTCATTATCTAGGGGGATAACTATAAGTATTTTTTTTAAAGACAAAACAATAAGTTTTTTCTTCTCTAGCACACACACAACTGAGAGAGACAAACAGAAAGCAGGAGAGATGAGAAGCATGAACTCATAGTTGTGTCACCATAGTTGTTTATTGATTGCTTTTTATATATGTTTTGGCTGGGTGGTGGGGAGAATCAGCTGAGTCAGTGACCCCTTGCTCAAGCCAACAAACTTGGGCTTTAAGCCAGTGACCTTGGGGCTCAAGCCAGTGACCATTGAGTCAGTTCTATGATCCCGTGCTCAAGCAGGAGACCTCGGGGTTCTGAACCTGAGTGTTACATGTCAACACTGTATCCACTGCACCACCACTGATCAGGCATAATTGCTTATTTTATTTTATTTTATTTGTGACAGGGACAAAGAGAGGCAGAGAGAAGAACAGATAGAAAAAATGGGACAGGAGAGAGATGAAAAGCATCAATTCTTTGTTGTGGCACCTTAGTTGTTCTTGATTGCTTTCTCACATGTGCCTTGACCGGGGGGCTACAACAGACTGAGTGACCCTTTGTTCAAGCCAGCGACTTTGGGCTCAAGCCAGCGACCATGGGCTCATGTCTGTGATCCCACGCTCAAGCCAGCGACCCTGCACTCAAGCTGGTGAGCCCGCACTCAAGCTGGAGACCTTGGGGTTTCAAACCTGGATCCTATGCGTCCCAGTCCAATGCTCCATCCACTGAACCACTGCCTGGCCAAGCCATAAGTGCTTATTTATTTTGGAAAATGATGTTGCCATTTTTGGTTTTCAATCCCAGTAACACAATTTTTAGCTTAAAGAATGTGTCCTTCTAAAATAGCATATGTGTTCTATATAAAGAGTTTCTAAACCTACTCCATGATGTTTAATTAGCTGAAGAAAATAGATTTTGGCTAAAATCATAATTAATCTAAAATAAAACAGAGAATATTTATCTAATAAATACAGCATTTCTTCCCAAGCCTTATATAACATATTGCACAGTTAAGTAAAAATGATCACTATACAGAAAATAAAAACATTATCAAAGTTGCAAAAAGTTTGTGCTAATAAAATGGAAATTTTGTTGGCTGAAAAAAAATACAACTATAGTAGTAACCATAATACTTGGACTTTTATTAAAATATTAAGAATTAGAGGAAAAAAGTATTTTAATGAAAATTTTATATTTGGTATTTTTGGACCTTACAATGAAGGTTATCTAGGAAGAGTCTGGGATTTAAGGGCTTCAGGGGATATGTGAGTTTCTGGATGTACATATTGACCAAGAGACTACCAGTACATTCCAGTGCAAGTTTTAACTTTGATCAAGTATTCATAAAAGCCCCAGGCTTCTGAGATCCTACAGTTTGTATATGTGGTAAGGAGCAAAGTAGGACACAACAACTTTCATGCCCTCTCAGTGGTAGATCTGATAGGATAGCTGTGGCTAATTGTGCCTGTAATGCTACCTTCACAAAGGACTCCAAGAGAATGGTGAACATTACTGTGCTTGCATAAAACTGGGCCACCTGTCCTTATTAGAATGAGAGAGTGACTGTTGGAAAAATGTAAACAATAAAAATCAAAGACAAAAACAAAATTGATAGGGCCTTTCTTTTCCTATGGCTCCGGTGAAAGACAGCCTAAACATCATTCCAGACATTACTGTTCTATAAAAATACAGAACCAGGCTGTCCAATGTTCACCACTAGGTTGTTTCATGTAAATTTCAGTATGGGTCTTTCTTAACAGTGAATATTAGATCTGTTTCACTTTTTGAAACTATACCTGAATTTACAACATTATTTATTTCATGCAGGTTATGCTGGTTATTCTAAGGAGCAAAGCTATCTTTCGTTGCATTTTGCAACAACTGATCTTGTGTAAAAGATGGATTTTTATTATCATTTTCTTTCCAGTGATTGCTAGTGGTCTGAGAAAACCCTGGCTGAAGTACTTTCGTGTTCTTGGATGCTAGCAAAAGATAAAGAAATAGTGCTTCAACAGTATCATAGTCTGAATTTGAAGCATCTAAAATTGTGGTGATACTGAATTGCAACTAAAGGGGGTAATTTCAAGGCAATTTATTTTTAAATTATGTTATGAACACTCTAAGTATACAATCCTTTGATTTTTTTTTTTATTTTATAATGGAATGCTGCTTTACATCTCGTCCCTTTGGCCCAATGCCACTTAAACTTGACTTGGTTATTGAAACCTCAAGTTGATTTTTTAAAATGTATATTTGTTCACGGTTTTAAAATTTAATAATAAAAATTTGTCTCCGATTCTCTAAAAAATAATTCTCTGGCATCTCAGAATCACATTCATTCAAAAATTCCACTTCTGTCTCCATAGAAAGACAAACTGGCAAAATCAACAGAATTCGAGCACAAGTGTCCATGAATCAAAACAAATAATTATCTTTGCTTGTGCTGAATAATTTCTTCTTGTGGTGCCATCCAGTCAGAAAAGTCAGCCTTTACAACCTCCACTGCCTGACAAAAAGAAAGAAAGAAAGAAAGAAAGAAAGAAAGAAAGAAAGAAAGAAAGAAAGAAAGAAAGAAAGAAAGAAAGAAAGAAAAAGGCCGAACTGTCTGAAACTCTCTCCATGATCCAGAAAGCATCCGTAGAGTGTAGAGGCACAAATGCATTTTAAAGGTCACATTATGTTTGCGTACAACTTCACAGTTTCCTTTGGTAAATCCATTTTTCATCCGTAAACCCCACCTGATAAGTTTCCCAGTTAGAACTGAAGCTTTATTAACTGTCTGCTTCCAGGCTTGAGGCAGGTTGAAAAGTAACATTATATAGATACCTTTCTGCTTCCCACAACTCTCACTGCTGATCCAATCTAGTGGCTCTGACTCCATAAAGGGAAGGACAGTAGGAAGTCACACAAGGAGGAAAGTAAAAACGACTAAATAAGGATAGGAAAAGGAATGGCGAAACTACAGAACTAGAGTCAAATGCTAAGTAAACAAGATTTCTACCACTGGCTAACAAATAGAATGTTTCTAAACTGCAACCAAATCCTTATTGTCTTATTTTCAATTGATTTTAAATAAATAGCCAGGATTGTAGTTTGTTTTCTGGAAAATAACTTTTATAAATTAATGTGAACGTGATCATCCCTCAATAACTTTGGGGAAAAATAATAAGATGGGAAGTTACTGCTTTTTCTCAATAAAAATTTAATCTTAATCCAAAGGAGAAGAAATTCTTTCAAACTGTGATGTTATAATCACTATGTATCACAGAGATATCTTTAAAACTTTTAAGTTTTCAACTTCTAAAATCAAGATTGATTATCATTTAGAAAGTGCCTAAAATATCACTGACAAAATGATTTAAAACAGATACAGCATCTGTTTTTGCAGGTGTAATAACCTAATAAAACCTTACACAGTGGCTTTCATTCTTTATTTTTTTCTATCAATCCTTCCAAAGGGTTCATATTTCACAGTATTGTTTTCTTAAGACTTTAGGTTTCTGAGATCGTTAACAGGAAATATATTGGACCTTCTAGAAACTATGTAATAATGTAACTTCAGAAGTTATAAATTGCTTGTTAAAGAGGTTCAATGAACACATATAATTTAAATGCTAAGTAATTTAAGTAATCCTTAGGTATTGAAATGGATCCTCTTAATTTCATTGGAAGTTAAACCACAGATAGAGCTTAACTTTAGCTTGATTTATAATTAAATTAATAAGATGAGAGGAAGATTTTTGTTTGATCACTTGTTTTAAACATGTATTTATTTAAAATGAAAATAATTTATAATTATGGTAAATATATGAACCGAGATGAAGGTTCTAGTTTGATTACTTGCTTTTTTAACTTTCCACATAGCCATGACATTTTCTCCCTGACAAATACATTTTACCAGGAGAGTGAACTGAATCTGAAGATTAGTGTGTGGAGTAAAATTGAAAATTAAAATCTGTATCAGATGTATCCTTAAATCCTAATCTTGTGGTATCTGTGAGTCACATAATCTCCAAAAGTCTGAGTTTTATATTGGCAAATTTGCACACACATTCTCTAAATTGTTTTTTTTTTTTTTTCTGATTAGAATGGACAAACACAAAGTATAAGCTGCTTGTTTCAATTGACAGATTCACTAACCTTCCTCAGCTGACTGACACTTTCTGCAGGTATGACTTTACATTTCCGTGATGCAAATATGTTTGGATGATTGGTTCTGCATAAGCAGCAGGAGTCTCAGAACCAGAATGATTGCTATTGTAGTACTGGTTCCATTCTGCAGACAAAGACAACTGAGTTCTGGAGAGTTGCATAGATAAGATTATATACTCTGAAGTTATATAATCAGGGTTTGTGATACAGCTCCACCTTGTATTAGCTGTCAGACCTTGGGCAACTTCTTTAAATCTCTACAAATGTATGTTTCAGCGAATTAGGAAAAATAACAGTATTCATCTCAAAGGGTGAGGATTACATAATCCAGTATCCAAAAGTGCTTGGAAAAGTAGCCAGAACTTAGAAAATGTTCAATTAGCATTACTTATTACCTTATCCTTATTATTATCAATATTATTATTATTTTCATTAATATTATATATTAACTGTAATTTTGTCCATAATTTAAACTTAATCCTTAGTGGTGTCAATGTGTATACACTTAAACATTTACTCTGAAATGCTTCACTAATTATTCAGATTACATGTTTGTTTAATTACTCCCATATATATTCATAGGGTCCCACCCATTAAATTTTATAAACTATGTTTAACATGTGTTTTGATAACACAAGTACTTTTATACTTTAAGAGAAATTTAAGACCAATAATATTGTAAAATATGACATTTCTAGGACTCTATTAATACTGAATGTTCTTACTATTTCAAAATCTACCCTAAAAGTTCTGCAAAATACAGCAATATTAAGTTTTGTGTTTGCAATTATTCAAGTTGAGAGTTTGATTGATATGGGTTATTTAAAGCCATATGTAACAACTCAGGTGTATTTTTACAAATAAAACACTTCTAAAACATGTTTTAGAAAAATCTCATGTTGATCTTTTAAAGAAATCAATTTAAACTTGGTTGTAAATTATATTACTTTATAACTAATATTTTCATTTCAAAGTTTTTAGATTGAGAATTGGAAGCAAAGTAAATATATCATAATATTTTTAAAGATTAGTATTATTTGCATTATTAATGTAATATGACTCTCAATTGTGTATAAATTCATATATTTTGAGAGATTTTTTTCCAAGTAAGAACTACCCATTTCTCTTTAAAAATAAAAACAACAGTAGAAATTTATTTAAACTCAGAAACCATACTATATTAACTTTAGTAATATTTCAACCAATCCCATTATACAACAAATGGAAAACTATGTACAACTTAACTTTCTTCTGATGTAGACTGAATAATGATTTTGATTAATATTTCTCTATTAATGCAACTTGCATTATCTAAAATATACTTTTTGAAGGCACAAAATGTTATTTATGAATGGCTGTTGGTTAAAAATAACACACTAAGGGTTTGTCAAACAAAATTTATAATATGAGTTCTTAAATAAATTAACACTAAAAGATAAAGACATTTTATACATATTTTACATTAAATTATAATTTTATTTCCAAAAATACAATTTTAAATGTATTATTTTGAAGGAGATGTTTTGAAAGTCACTTTATCTTCATATAGTTGTTAATACATGAGAGTTTACTGACATTAACAAGATTTTGATTAATTCCTGACAAACCATGTTAGCAGTTATTTGCCAGGAGATTTTATTTCAAAATTAATAATAGCAATACTATTAATACATTAGAACATTAAAATAAGTGTGTTTTAGCCTCTTATTTTATAGTGGAAATGGAGTTTAGAAGATATAACCAAAATATCAAAAAGTCAAAATAAACACACAAATTCTATTGATTTTTGGTGATGTTAATTGAACACAGTGAGATTTGCTGAGGATTCTAATCTACTCTTTAAAAATGTCAGTGCAACTGAAAAGATCCAATTTAGTACCTTGGTATTATAGCTTTACTGAAATTACTTTACAGGTAGTTTTGGCAATGGGATATTTTATCCTGAAAGAAAAATTGTTTCCCAAGAGTTATGAAACATTTTAAGTAACATGGACTTTGTAGAATATTAAGATAGTTATATTATTCAAATGTGATTTACTTCTTTAATTGTAAAGTACATTTAAAATTTAATTAAGTAGGACTTTAAAAGGCTTTCATGTTATAGATATAGTACTAGAAGAAGTAGACCAGTAAATTTAATTATAATAAGGAGAGGATGCTGCAGGACTGTTTTAATGTTTTTTAAAATGCACATCTAATTTAATTACATTTAAATGCTCCATTTATTATAACCTTAATTATACATTGGTCCATCCATTTCAAATATTTATTGAACAACTACTATGTGTTCAGCACATGGTATGCACCCTCAGATGTGGCCTTTGAAGTCAAAGAATTTATATACTTTGTACGGAAGCAAGATATAACAATATGAATAAATTTTTAAAAGGCAGAACAATTAAGTGCCAAATGAATGATAGCAACATCAAATGCATGAGCAGCTTGATAAGGGAAAAGTGTTATCCATATGAAACAGGATTCACAGAAATTACAGTCTTGAGTTAAAATACGCAGATGGGGATGGAAACAGAGAAGAGTGCATGCTGGGGACGAGCATGTTCAAACTTCCTGCAGCAAATTTAAGTTCAGAGACACCAAGTGGAATTGAACACAGTATTAACATTAAACAGCCTGAAAATAATCTATGGCTATGTAAGAGATGTGGAGAGTTTTGAGAAAAGTAGTTAATGCTCTGAAAGTAATAGTTTAAGATGCTACAGGAGATCTGCACGATTGGAGACTGGGAGCAGCAGCCACTGCAGCATGGCGACCAGCCTGACGATGACCCCAACCCAAAGAAACGACATGCAAGGCAGAGGAAGAGCAGCAGACTGGAGGGCTGCGCTTCCGATAGAAAATTCTATAAGGAGAGTGATGAATGGCAAAGAAATATAAGATGAGTTTGAGTAAGGCTGATTTCGGAGAAAATATTAAATCAGGTAAAAAATAAAATAACTAGTGAAGTTGGTACAGTATCCACAGAGTTTCCATCCATGGAATGCAGTTTGTACCCTTCAGATTTCCGTGATCTCAGGAGTCTATCAGCTGAAACGTGAGCAATCGCGTACATTTTACAAAATTATGGGTGAGGGGGAGTTGAGAGGGAAAATTTTGATGAGAAATTTCAATCTAGAAGTTTTAGAATTCTCTTCTGTCATAAATTATAGAAATATCTGTGAGAGGAAACATTAAAGATATGTCGACATTTGTTTTCCTATTATTATCTATTAACACTTTTTTCTCTTTTTTTAAAAAAATCCTCTTATAATGTGATATTTTTACTTACTTGCCAAATTGATTGTGTGTGCCAGTTTACTGTAAACACAGAACAAAATATTTAAACCTGTGTTTATTCCTTGCAGTAAGGAAAGAACGGGTGTAACGGAGAAGAGGAAGAGCAGCATAATTCTCCAAAGGACGGAAACAGAAAGAAACAAACTTTCGGGAATGTGAGTATATTACTCTGTTTCAGCATGATCAGCACATCCTTTGTCATTCTTATGTTTCTATTATCCAAAACATATAAAATAACTTTCATTTTTAATACCAAGCCAGAAACAATCAGATTGGTAAAAAAATTCTATACATTTCCTATAATTTCAGATTACCTTCAGTAGAAAATCAAAATTTGGCAACTCAGTACTCTGTTACCTTTACGTTTAAAAAGAAAATAAAGACTATAGAACTATAATTTTGAAAATAAATTCTTGTATCAATTTTACTTTTCTTTATAACATGGAGAGAATTCGTATGTTAACATTGTTCAAAGCATAGAGTTGGACTTCTGGGCTAGCTGCCAATTCCTATTAAAATTATTTTCCCCTCAATCACTAGTTCAATCATTCAGGATATCACAATGCATAAATAGTAGCACAACAAGAATTATGAGACAATTCCTCTCTATTGGTCCTCCTATTATATTGAGTACTAACGGGATTAAATTTTTATAATAGTGCATGCATTTCTGCCAACTAGGGGTAATACATGAAACTAAGAAAGGAGAGAAATCAATGGTCATTAAGTTAAAACAGAACCCCCTTTTTGGAGCAGGTCTGTATCATTGCCATGATTACGTATCAATAACAACGTAAAACTTTTCAGATAAGGAACTAACAGGGCTAGAACCCAAGCTTTTCTACTATGTTACAACTTCTAAATATACTTTTTGAGATATATGTATATGTATATAGAATTGTTATCTGAGATGAACTGCAAGGACTAGTCATAGTATGAGTTGACCTGAGCACAGAATTAGACTCTAGGGAATTTCCTGGGAAGAACTTGCACTTCACCTTCATAAAGACAGAGAAGCAAGAGTCTAATTGCAGGGAGGCCACAGAGAATAGTGATTAAGTTCACATCTTTTCTCAGTTCATATTCTTTTTATTTTTATTTTTTATTTTATGATTTTAATTTGTGTTTACTTAGATTCAAGTATTCCACCGAATATATCTCCCCTCACTCTTTTAGTTCCCTTCTGTCCCCCCTATGTCCCCTGCCCCCCCCCAATGCTTTCCCCCTTTCCCTCCAGGATTTGCTGTCCTGTTCTCTATAATGCTGTGTTATGTATATATAATTTCATCAATCTCTTTCCCTTCTCTGATTCCATCTTCTCCTCTACTTTCCCTCTGTCTGCTTTCCCTCTGGTTCCTTTGATTCTGCCCCTGCCTCTATTCCACTCCTCAGTTCTCATTGTTCATTGGATTCCTCAAATGAGTGAGGTCATATGGTATTTTTCTTTCTCTGCCTGGCTTATTTCACTTAGCATGATAGTTTCCAGATCCATCCATGTTGTCGCAAAAGATAAGATTTCCTTCTTTCTCGCGGCAGTGTAGTATTCCATTGTGTATATGTACCACTGCTTTTTTATCTACTCGTCCACTGACAGACACTTGAGCTGTTTCCAGATCTTGGCTATTGTAAACAATGCTGCAATAAAATGGGGGTGCATTTTTTCTTTTGAATCAGTGATTTGGTATTCATAGAATATATTCCTAAAAGTGGGGTAGCTGGGTCAAAGGGCGGTTCCATTTTTAATTTTTTGAGGAATCTCCATACTGTTTTCTCAGTTCATATTCTTTATGAAAATACTAGTAGTTCTTCTGACTGAAAAATCTACTTGTCCCACTCCTATAGCAGAAGCTATTTAAATCTGTCACACTTTGGGCCTCGTTTCTTAGCTTGTCTTTGAAATTCTGCATTGATGCAGACAGTGCCTAGACTGTGACTGGTTATTGTGACCCAAAGGGTTATTATAGAGTGACTGGCAACATACGATTAGATATTATCAACATTTTTCAGCCTGGTGAGGTTATAAACATAGATTAAATGTTTTTTTAGCTTTTGAAAACTTATATCTTAAAAAAAGCTGAATTATTTCCTGTAATTGTTTTTAAAATGCATATAAATAATTTAAAATTTGTGTATGAGCAAGAAGGGAGGTTGTAGAAAGGGTATTAATAAAACTACAAACAATTGCTAGTGATTGAAACTCTTTTTTTAAAGATTTTTTAAAAATTCATTTTAAAGAGGAGAGAGAGACAGAGAAGAGAGAGAGAAGGGGGAGGAGCAAGAAGCATCAACTCCCATACGTGCCTTGACCAGGCAAGCCCAGGATTTTGAACTGGCGACCTTAGTGTTCCCGATTGATGCTTTATCCATTGCGCCACCACAGGTCAGGCTGATCATAACTTTATATCTATACAGTGACAAAGGTTAGTGGCCTATTTCAAACTTGTTATTGAATTGAGACAAGTTATATCACCATATCCTCAAAACTAAAAAGAAAAATGGGTTAGGAATATGAGGTTGTTTCTGACAACACAGAGATTCAACCATAAAACATGAAACTTTCGTGAAAGTGTTATTTCTCATTATATTAGAATACATTAATTTTCAATCACAATTACTATCCCAAGCTAGAGAATATGGGAGCTAAGCATTCATCCACATCCTACTATTTATATGGAGAATGACTAATGTCTACAATGTTTCAGTAATGATCACTGTTAACTTTTTGGAGCAATTTCACACTGGTGAGCCTATGACCTTGACATCAAATATACTGTCAAAGACTATGTGCGTACACACAGACACCACAGACATATGCTTATAGTCATCATATATATAATGTGCTACAAATATTTTGAAAATGAATGTATACATGAATAGATAGATATGTAGTAAAGATATGGGAGACAAAGGGCATAGTAATTAAGAATGCAGCTTCTGCAGGTCAGAATGCCTGGATTTGAATCTTACTTTTATTGCTTAAAATGTGGGATCTATGACATTGTGGTCAATGAATATTTGACAAAGGAGGCAAGAGTATACAAGAGAGCAAAGACAGTTTTTCCAACAAATGGTCTTGGGAAAACTGGACAACTATATGCAAAACTGAAAATTGACACTAAACCATAAATTATATACACGTAATACAAAAGAATAGACTCAAAATGGCCTGACCAGGTGGTGGTGCATTGGATAGAGTGTTGGACTGAGACGCAGAGGACGCAGGTCTGAAACCCTGAGGTCTCCTGCTTGAGCACAGGCTCATCTGGTTTGAGCAAGGTTCACCAGCTTGAGCCCAAAGTTGCTGGCTTGAGCAAGGGGTCACTTGGTCTGCTGTAGCTCTCTAGTCAAGGCACATATGAGAGAGTAATCAATGAACAACTAGGGTGCCACAATGAAGAATTGATGCTTCTCATCTCTCTCCCTTCCTGTCTATCTGTCCCTATATGTCCCTCTCTCTGTCTCTGTCATAAGAAAGAAAAAGAATCGACTCAAAATGGATAAAGGACTTAAATGTTAGATGTGAAACCATAAGAATTCTAGAAGAAACCATAGGCAGTAAAATCTCAGACATTTTTTGATGCAGTATTTTTGATGTATATTTCCTTGGGCAAGGGAAATACAGTAAAAAATAAGCAAATGGGAGTACATCAAACTTAAAAGCTTTTGTACAGCAAAAGAAACAATCAACAAAATGAAGAGACAACCTACTGAGTGGGGGAACAAATTTGCCAATATATATGGCAAGGGGTTAATATTCAAAATTTACAAATAACACATACAACTCAACACCAGAAAGACAAACAATCCAATCAAAAAATGAGCAAAGGACCTGAATAGACACTTCTCCACAGAGGACAAACAGATGGCCAATAGACATCAAAAATGCTCAGGGTCACTAATTATCAATAAAACGCAAATTAAAATAATGATGATATATCACCTCACACTTACCAGAATGGTTTTCATTAATATATCAATGAACAACAAATGCTGGTGAGCAGGTGGAGAAAAGGGAACTCTCATGCACTGTTGGTGGGAATGTAGACTGGTGCAATCAGTGTGGAAAACAGTGTTGAGTTTTCTCAAAAAATTAAAAAATGAAACTGCTGTTTGACCCAGAAATCCCACTTCTGGGAATATATCCTAAGAATTCCAAAACACTAATTTGAAAGCATGCATGAACACCTATGTTCACTGCAGTGTTATTCACAATAGCCAAGATCTGGAACCAGCCCAAGTGTCCATCAGTAAATGAGTGGATAAAAGAGCTGTGATGCATTTACACAATGGAATACTATGCATGGATGGACCTGGAGATCATTATGCTAAGTGAAATAAGCCAGTCAGAGAAAGACAAATACCATATGATCGCAGTTATATATGAAATTTAATCTACAAAATAAACTGATGAACAGAATAGAAACAGAGGCATGGACACATGGAACTGTCAGAGGGTAGGGGAGAGGGAAGACTGGATGAATAAGGGATTAGCCAAATAACAGATATACATAACACACAGACACAGTCTAAAGTGTGTAATGGCCAGAGGGAAAGGGGGCTAGGAGGTATGTGGAGGTGGGCAGAGGTACAGAAAATGGGGAAAAAAGGAGACACTGTTAAGGTCAGGCTGTGAACGATGTGGTGAGAAGATGGTGGTTTGCTGAGTTGTGCACTTGAAATTTATAAGGTTTTGTAAACCAATGTCATCCCAATATATTTGATAAAAAAAAATAAGTGGAATCTTCCTACTACTTAGGAAGACTATTTAATCAGTCACTGTCCCAATTTTCTCATTTATAAATTATGGAACATACTACTCTTAACCTTCAGGGTTATTGCTGGAATTAAAAGAGATGCATGAAAAATACTAAGAACATTGCCTGGAATACAGGAAAATGTCAATAAATGTTGTAAGATGAGGTGGAAGAAGACGAGGAGGAACAGAAGGGGTAGGAAGAGAAAAATAATCACTTTTGGCAAAAGTTCATTACGTTGAGATAGAAAATAATAAAAATTATAAAAACAAATGCTTTTTATGGTTACCAACCTTTTCCAGGTCTCTTGAATTAAAGTTTAAGAAAAGCATGCAACTAGGTGCTAGAATACCAAGATTTTTTTAAAATGTATATTTATTATTTATTGCTTACTTAAGTCCAAAGTTTAAAATAAGAAAATTACTCCTATACAAATAGTATATAAAGAAGCAGCTTTGGTTCCAATCTGAACATAAAATAACTGAAAATAAATGAAAGCATTTAGTAATATTCAGAATACCATAGTTGAAAAATAAGCACAATGCCATTCATCAGTCAGATAGCTTAATGGGAACAAGTGACAAGCTATTAAGCAACTCATTAGTTAAAAATTAGTTAATTACTGTGTTACTCTGTAGTAAGAAAATGTGTAAATATCTTATTTCTGATATTTCAAGGAAATTTTAAAATAAATTTGTTTCTGACTAAATCCTAAGACAATAACTTTAAAAATCTTAATTATATGTTTTCTTTCCATCTGAAATGTCATAATTAATTCACTGTTCATCTTATTTCAGTGTATAGAAAATAAAATTTCACCTTGCTTTTAATTTCTCTACTTATGTTTCCAAAATTGTGCTTCCATTTACAGGACTGTCTACCACCTTTGATTCCTTCATTGGAAAAGAAAAAGAATAGTTTTCAGCTGTATAAACTCTATCATTTTATCTGTAAGATTTTTCTGATCACACCTATTGGAATACACTATTGATTTCAGACCATAAGGATCCTTCTTAATATTGTTTGCAATAAAGTTTAGGACACATAGATCTTTTAAAATAGCCTATTTTTACAAAAGCTTACTTTTACAAAACTTAATTACATTTTAAAGATATGAAAGCAACCAAGGTGAGGGGGGTACACTACTGGAAAGTTGTTTAGGGAAGGAACAAGTCTGCATTTATAAAAGAAAACATTTAAATTAGTGTCTACTTTCTCACTGTGTTTTACTTAGGAAAAAAATGAAGCCTTACAGTGTATGGTATCATATTTTTAAATTGATATCCGTATCATAGAAAACAGCAAAACATGATTAAATACTATTTTAGGGACTTAAGTTGCCTGCAAATAATAAGGAAAAAATATCCGCTATAAGAACATTTCTAAATACTAACATGAAGATATAGATATATTAATCCACACACGATATGCTACGGAGGCACACATTTTACAAAAGACACCTTAATTATGTGAGTGGATAGAGGGAGAACATAGCCAGTTACCAATATATCACACTGAAAGTAATGATGCTTAAGTTCATTTACAAAGAAAGAGAAGATAAGGAGATTAATATAAAGGCATATAGACAACGGTGGTTCCATGTCATGCCTGCTATTCACTTTGGCCTCCTTTAGGCCACACCTAGCAGAACTCTACTAAACCAGGTTTGGATGCAAGGAGTGACTCTATAGAAAGGACTTAGAAGATGGAGCCCATGGCTCAGTCACACCAACTAAAACTTCAGCTGTGGTACAGACTACTGATACCAGTATCTTGAGTCTAGTTTCATTTTATTGGGATGAATATGAGAAAATGACATATGCCAGACTCAGTCCTTTGGTTCTCAATAGTGTCAACTTTTCTATGTGACCCTAATAATTAATTATTCATCCATCACTCATAAATGTATTTAAATTCCTTTTCAACTTATTCCTAAATTAGGCCATTATCCTGAATAACTTTTATACCTTGAAAATGTAATAAATATTTTTAATTATTTTGTACTGAAAGAAACCAAAGAGGCCCCAAAAGATTGGAGAATTTGGATATTGGAAAATCCCCAGTCAATATATCCATATATCTCATTATGATGTATTATGTTAACCTATCCTTGTTTATTCTCCTTACTTATAAAAGTCTCTTAATAAGTGTAGCTATTTTTCCTTAGATGGTCCTCATTTTAAAATTACTTTATGGCTCTGGCTGGTTTGCTCCATGGATAGAGCATTGGAACAACATATGAATGTCCCGGGTTCAATTACCAGTCAGGGCACACAAGAGAAGTGACCGTCTTCTTCTATTCCCCTCTATTCCCCTTTTATCCCTCTTCCCCTCCCACAGCCAATGGTTCAATTGCTTCCAGTGTCAGCCTGGGTGCTGAGGATAGCTCATTTGGTCCCAGTGTGTCAGCCTCAGGTGTGAAAATAGCTTGATTGATTCAAGCATCGCCTCAAGACAGGGATTGCCGGCGGATCCCAATCAGGGCACATACATGCAGGAGTCTGTATCACTGTCTCCCCTCCTCTGGAAGGAAGGAAGGAAAGAAGGAAAGAAGGAAAGAAGGAAGGAAGGAAGGAAGGAAGGAAGGAAGGAAGGAAGGAAGGAAGGAAGGAAGGAAAAAAGAAATTTTATATTTCCTTCTTGAAGTCTGCCAACTTCACTACCTTATAAATTTTTATCTATAAATACACTATGGTTTCAGACCCAGGATACTTGTTTCCCAGTAGAACTCTTCCCAATAAGGCCCAACATATTTATAGAAGTCTTTTGGACCAGTGTCTTTAACATACTGACACATTATCTTCTATCTTAACTAAGTTAAACAGATGTAGCTTTCATTCCCTTCTGCATGCACATGCCTGTTTTAACATATTTATTGTATTCATCCTATAAATACTCTTCTGACATTATTTTTGTATGTTTATTGTTTTCCCTATGAGGAGGAGCTTCATGGCATATATTTCACCATATTCTATAATAAGGTAGAGTTCAAGTCTTTTAAAAATGTATTCAATTTAAAGAACTGAGATAACTAAATGAAAATCTATAGCTCTTTATTATTAGGAATAAGAAATGTTAAATGCTAATCAAGACCCTGATATATACTGAAAAACAAACAAAAAATAGCTAATTTACTCAACAATTCTGGGACAAAACTAGCTATGAGCTAGTATCCATTACTAAGTTGTCAAGAACTTTTTATTCAATTTTTCTTTTTCTATATTTAATCACAATGAAGATACATGCTTGAGCCATGTCTTAAATTCTCTGGGCTTCAGTTTTCTCTTTTAAAAGATTGGGTGATGTAATTAGAAATCTTTAAGTTCCTTTAGAACAGGTGCTTCTAATCTGATTTTCTTTTTTAAAAAAGAAAGAGGCAGGGAGAGAGACAGGAACATGGAACTGCTCCTCCTGTATGTGACCTGACCGGGGCATCGAACTGGCAACTTCTGCACTCTGGGGGGCTACTCCAACCAACCAAGCTATCCGGCCAGGGCTTGATTTTTTTTTTTCAAGAGACAGAGAGAGGAAAAGAGAAAGAAAGAGGTGTGGGGGGAGGAAAGAATTCATTTGTTTTTCCTTTCAGTCATGCATTTGTTGGTTGCTTCCTGTGTGTGCCCTGACTAGAGATCAAACCCACAACCTTCTCGTTTCAAAACAACACTGTTAACTGACTGAGCTAACTGGCCAGGGCCTAATCTGATTTTTTAATGTCAATTTAAGAACTCCCTCCACCCCAATCTCTTCTTCTAAAAATTTTTCCAATATCAAAAATTATGTTTTTAAATTATAATTAGAAAATATTTTTACTACTTTAAGTTATCGTATTTATCTCTAAATTACTTTTAAATATTCTGAAATGCCTTTTCTTTTTTTTTTAGTGAGAGAGAAGGACAGACAGGAAGGGAGAGAGATGAGAAGCATCAACTCATAGTCATGGCACCTTAGTTGTTCATTGATTGCTTCCTCACACATGCCTTGACCAGGGGGCTTTAGCCGAACCAGTGACCTTGGGCTCAAGCCAGTTACTATGGGGTCATGTCTATGATCCCATGCTGAAACTGGCAACCTCTCGCTCAAGTTGGTGAGCCCGCACTCAAGCCGACAACCTTGGAGTTTCAAACCTGGGTCCTCAGCATCCCAAGCCAAAGTTCTATCTACTGCACCACCTCCTGATCATGCATGTCTAACTTTTAAATTACCAAGACGGACAGATTTCTTCAAATTTCTTGGGATAATGCAAAAGGACCACTAGTTTATTGAATTTCTTTTACAGTCATGTTCAGAGACCATATCTGAAGACCCAGTCTCCCTATTTACTGATTACCATAGAGCCTTTCATAGGGTCAGAGCATAATATTTGTGCATAGAATTTCCATTCTTTTATTTGTATGAATTGTTGAATGTTTTTAAATAAAAAATGACTTAAACTTGACCCCCACTTCTGAAATTGTTATAAACTGTTCAAAGAATATGGAAAATTTCATTAAAATTTAAAAATTAAAGAACATAAAATTGTAAGAATGTAATTTAAATGTCTTTGTCTATAATTATAAAATTGAAAACTGTAACCTTCAAACTGCAAAATGTATGTATATAAATGGGAAAATAATAAACACATTTGTGCATATTTTGGTAGTGGGATTACCGATGATTTTAAAATATATTCCTTCACTGTTTTTTTAAACACTGTTTTGTTTTAAAAATCAATATATGTCGTGACATACAGACTTGAACATTGATATCTAGTGCTGTGTTAGAACATGATAAAAAGATAAGTGGATGAATAAATGGATAGAAAATGAATGAATGCATGTTTTAGGTGTGTCTCAAAGTCTTGCCTTAGATATATGGAGATAAAACTCATCGAAGTAGTATCTAAAAGGACTTATTTCCTATATCTCTGTTGATTGTCAAAGTTGTACTTCCAAGTTGATCATAATTCTCTTTTGAGAAAAACCCCAAGTCACATCAACAATGACTTATCCATATGCTTAGAAAACAATTCAAAAATAATAGTGTGGGAAACAGAGGCCTAGAGCAAATCAAACTATACATGTCTGGAAGAAACACCAGATGGATAAGACTGATGGATGAAGAGGCCCAAACAATGACATTTTGTGGAGAAAAGTATAATTAGCCGAGCAAGTGCTGGTTGCTGAATAATTGCATGGATTGGAAAACTACCTAAAATTTTACTCAGGAAGATTTGTGAGCTGTGAGGTATATAGTGGTTTACAGCAAATCCTTTGGTAAAAATTCTCTAAACAGCAACTATTAAATCTTCTATATTGTTACTGATCATACACTATTTTCTAGATTTTTCAATTGGGTTGAATGTGTAAGTTTTGTTTATTTAAAATCAACAAAAATAAATCAGTCTGATTTTAACTGGTTTACAGTGAGAAGAACAGCTCTGTGAAAAGCGGGGCCCTTGTTACACAGCATGTACAGAGAACTGCTATCACGAGGCCACAGAAAAGTCCTCTTCTGATTTCATGTTGCTCATGTGTCTAGCTTTTCAATTAATATTTGTAACAGACAGACACCTGTGCCAGTATAATGTACTCAAGTAAAAAAGACTAGTCACAAACGGTATATATTTGAGTATTTTTTAAGTCATTCTGAGGAGCCCTCGCATATTATTTAGACTTGAAATGTATTTGGTAACAATGGAATTCATCATATGTACGGGATGTATAGCACATTGTGACTGTTGGGCATCACATATGCTAGCACTCAACCTCTAAATCAGAAATGAAGGTTACATCTACCTTATGTTCTTAAGGCACACATAAGAGAGACGTTTACTTTAAAAAAAAAAGTGGTGAAAATATAAAGGATCCATGACTCTTCAGGCAGAACTCTGCAGGTCTGGCAACGATGCAGACAGAGCTGTGGATACATTCATGTATACATTCTTTTTACCTTTGGTGTTTGGGAAACGCTAATTGGGTTTAATTATGCAAAATTACTCTCATAGGCTTAAAGTTGAAGTGAAATTGTTAGATCCAAGAGGCATTTTTGACTTAGACCTAAAGTTGTGACTGCGATGGTGTCAGAACTGTGAGGAGTGAGTCTTGGCAAAGTGTATCACATTAATCCCAGATGCTACCGTGGTGGTGGTTCTTGTGGTTTGGAGTCGTTTCAACGTATGCAAGAAAGGCCTTCCTCTTTGGCAAATAATTTGGAGGAGAAAGGAGATAAAACAGTTTGCATTCATATCGGGTTCAGATGAGAGGCATTTCTTTATAAGAGGCTTTTTAATGTGGCTTAACTTACACTTTAGATTCCAGTTTAACTAAATACTTAATTAGACATTTTTACTAGTTTCACATGATATGTTAGAAAGAGATTCTTCTTAATAAGAAGACTGCTGATACCTTCCTCCTGTGGCTTCTATACCTTGGTCCAGGGGCACTCCCTCCCTGCCTTGGCTCTGGCACCAAGGTTTGGGCTGTGAATTTCTCCTCTGTGCTTATATCATTTAATAGGAGTTATATTTAAGTTACAGGATTTAAAGGCAGGTATGATACTTATTTTTGCAAAATAGTGTCCATCCAATCAGAACCTAAGTAGAAATCTTTTCAGATTCTATGTCAGGTGTGAATTATTTATCAGCTGTAAATAAAACTTAGAGAGCAAGTATCTTAATCAATTCAAGTTTTCTAGGGTGGATATAAAAATTAAATATAATATAAAAATAAAACACCAAGAAAATTCCTGGCATAGAGAGTAATGAGTGCTCTATATTTACCTCTCTATTTCCTTCCATTTTTCTGTTACCAAATGTTGAGAATCCCTGTGGAGCCTCACATGACTTCTTTCCCTCTACACATAAAGAAATACATTTCATTGGTAACTCAGCACTATTTAAAATTTAGAAAAAAGCATTAGACTTAGAAAAAGAAAGAAACTTATCTAATTAAAATTTGATAAGAAATAAATTTTAAAGTCCAACTGTGTATCTATGAGTGTTGTAGCAGTATCATTTCAAACTCCAAATATAAATAGTTTGTAAAATAGCCTGACAAGGCAGAGGAACAGTGGATAGAGAGTCAGCCTGAGATGCTGAAGACCCAGGTTCAAAACCCTGAGGTTGCCAGCTTGAGCACAGGCTTAAGCTCAAAGATCGCTTGATTGAGCCCAAAGTCGCTAGCTTGAGCAAGGGGTCACTGACTCAGCTGGACCCCCCAGTCAAGGCACATATGAGAAAGCAATCAATGAACAACTAAGGTGCTGCAACTATGAATTGATGCTTCTCATCTCTCTCCCTTCCTGTTTGTCTGTCCCTGTCTGTCTCCCTCTCTGTCTCTCAATAAAAAAAATAAATTGTAAAACAAGCAGAAATGATACACTTTTAAAATATAAATTTAGCTTATATATAAATAATCCATATAAAGTTATTTACTAAGTATTGGGTACACTTACAACATTTTTTGTCAGGTATAATTTTTCAACTTTAACAGTTCAAGGGGCTTGATTTATCCTAACATTCTATGCATGTAGTATAAAGAAGTCACTATTGAAACAGCATGGAGGTTCCTCAAAAAATTAAGAATGGAGTTACTATGTAACCCAGCAACCCTTTTCTGGTATCTACCCAAATCATTTGAAAACATTTCTTTCTAAAGACATATGTACTCCTATATGCATTGAGACATATGTACTCCTATATGCATTGCAGCATTTTTCATAGTGACCAAACATGGAAACAACCAATGTGTCCTTTGGTAGGTGATTGGATAAAGAAGATGTGGTACATATATACAATGGAATACTACTCAGCCATAAGAAACAATGAAACACTAACATTTGCAACAACATGGATACATCATAAGAATATTATGCTAAGCAAAATAAGTCAGTTAGAAAAAGTTAAGAATCAAATTATATTACTCATATGTGGAATATAAAACTAAAAGTAACAAGTGAACAAACAAGGAACACAAACAAAAACCCATAGACACAGACAACAGTACAATGGTTTTCAGTGGAAAGGGGGTGTGGAGGTAGTAAAGTGTCAATGGAGTCTAATAGATGGTGACAGAAGATGATTTGACTTTGGGTGGTAGGCACATTATGCAATATCCAGTTCATAGATAATAGAAATGCATATTATAAAACCACATGATCTTATTAACCTAATCTTATTAATCAATGTCACCCATATAAGTTTAATTTAAAAAATAAAAAACCAAGCTTTCTAAATCAAGTCAAAATAAAATAAAGGAGTCGTACTACAGGTCTCAATAAGCCTGGTTACTCATCAACTTTTTCAGCATCTCAGATGCTAAACACTAAGACGGTCCCTGGGCAGTGCCCAGATGAGGAAGCCTGCTCACTAGTGAAGCAGGTATGGCTTTGGAATACAATTTACTAGTTTACAAACTAGAATTAAGAAAAGTCTAAGGAAAGGGGCAAACTATTTTGTAGGCTCCTAATAGAAGTAGTAGTAAATTCTATTGGGCAATGAAAAGGGGCAATCATGCCATTTTTTTATAAGGGTACCACTATTGACAAGCATCTAAAAATACATATGAGTGAGATTTCTGTTAAGTAGAAATGTACAAGAGTGAAGAAATGTAATCTGTACAGCAACAAAGTAAACAAAGAGAGAAATCTAAAAGTATGTATTCGTTTGATTAGTTGATATAAAGTGTGATTTTGTGGTAGGAAATGAGACTGAAGCACAGATCAATGAGTAGGTAGGGAGCTGTCTGAGGACAGAGAAAAAAACACAAATGCACTATTCTCTAAATACAAAATCTCTCATTACCAGAAGACAGTTAATGGCTAGGTCAGTCTTTTTCATGCCAAATGAAAAAGTGATTTTAAATTACTTATTTTTATTGGTTAAAGTGCAATGTTATATACTGTATTAGAAATTTTGAGAATACACCGTTGAACAGATAACATGTATTGGCACAGACAAGGCAGAAAAGAATAAAGTGCTCTAACAAGTACAAACATAGTAGGAGAGTTTAAGCGGGTAATTTGCACAGGATGGACAGGGACAGGGGAAAGGTTCAAAGAATGCATCATGTCTAAGTTAAACCTTTAAAAATTTGTTTTTGATAATTAAAGAAAGGAAATAGAAAGCCATCCCAGGGTGAGAGCAGAGCATGCTAAAGGCACAGGAAGAGTGACATTTGGTCTAATTTAAGGAAAACAAGAGCAGAGCCACCTCTCTCCTCAAAGGAGGGACATAAATGGGAGGGGAGTGCGAGGGGAGTATACAGGATGAAATGAAAGTTTGACTGGATTTGAGTGTTGAGGAAAGATAATTGCTTCATACATCATGAAAAAATAGTCTAGAGGCTATGTAAAACCATGAGAAAACCTGAGAGGACACGTGCTAGTTGTGGGCTAATATAACAAGTCTCTGGTAGCAGTGTGGAGAACAAACAGAGACTCATTCATTCAGCCATCCCTTCATTCAGTGAGAAGAAACCTAACATCTACCATGTGCCAAGAACTGGGCCAGGCTATGAATTACAATGAGCAAACAAAACAGTCTCTGATCTGAAAGACAGGCATTAATCAAACAATCACACTAATAATGTGTAATCAGAAACAGTGATAAGGGACATGAAAGATCATTACAAGGGGACTTCTTCATCTGGTTTAAAAGTATTAAGAAATGCTCCCAAAGGAAGAAATACCTGAGTTAAAATTGAAAAGATGAATAGGAATTATTCTAGTATTGACTTGTACAAATTTGAGAGAGTGACTATGGGGGCCAGAAAGGAAGAATTCCAAGCAAAATGATGAGCTTGCACAAGACAGAATGAAACAAGAAAAAGTGTAAGGCAAGTTGGAGTCAAAGAGTAAGAGCGTATGAGGTGGGAGATTAAAAGACAAGAGTCCATACAGGGAATCAGGAGGGAATTTTGTGTTTGTTTGTTTCTAGCATTTAAAAATGTTAGTAAACATTTATTTCATTTGTAAGGCAGTTCATAACACTCCCTATACTCAACATCGTGTAGAAGTTTTCTACATTTTAACTATAAACTCCTTAATGCTAAGGGTTATCTATAGTAAATTCATACTGCCTAATAGGAATATGGGCAACTGTTACAAGTGTGATGTGATCAGAATAGCAAAACTCTAAATATCTCCTTTCTAAATAGAAAAAGTTTGAAGAGTCTCATGTTTTAGTAATAAAAGCATCAGGGATAACTAAGAGCTGTAACACCTATCACATCACAATTACTTTCATAATTTTACTACTCTTTATATTTAATAAAATTATTGCAGATCTAAAATCTTCTCTTTGACATATTGCGGCATAAAAAAGAAAGAAAGACTTACAGCTATTCCAGGTACACACTTTTGAAATCTTTATGCATTCTAATCGCAAAACATCTGTTTCCTTTTGTTAATCACCATTTTATCAACATGCCAATTTGTACAATTAAGTTGAGATTAATCTCTTATGATAAAGACAGAGCTTAAACATTTCAGTCCTGATATTTCCTACTCCATGCATCCCAGTTAAAATATAAACTTTATACTTTGGTTTTTAGAAATCTTTCTAAATTTCCCACTATGTGAAGGTCACCGGCAGTGAGCTTTGAAGTGACCAGAAAATCAAGAATCCGATGAGCTGCTCAGAAAGTGCAGAAAGCACTGAAGCAAAAAGAAATTTCTCCTCTCTTGTTTTTCCGCTGGTTAGCTTTACTTTTTAATCTAATCTAGTCTAGTGAGATGCTGCATATGACATGATATATTCTGTCATAGTGACCTTTTTTACCTTTTAAAAAGACTGATAGCTTCAAACTAAATATATTTCCATTTGTAGAGGCAATATGGAAGAGAGAAGATTCAGGGGTAGCTCTGATAGTCTCTAAATCTTACAACCACGATATTTGAGTATGCGGTCAGACAACCTAACAGACAGAGTGGATGAGGAGCAGGTCACATGGCATGATAGTGTCAAAGGGAGGAGAGGCAAAGAAAAACAGTCATTTCAGGTGCCTGATAGAGGCCGACAGAGTCCTGGGGACAGATAACAGCTTTGTTCAGAACTCTGATGTGCAAACTACAAAAGCAAAAATAACCATCTTCAAAATAGTTAGTCTTCATCTACTACATTGTTTTATTAAGGAGGTGATATATTTATTGAGTATTTCCATCTCAGATTCTATATTTACTGATGAGAACTGAAACAGGAATAATCCAGCTTTAAAAAGTTCACAGTAGTTTCAAGGTGACAGATATTTGAAAAGTTAATTTTAATAGAGCATAAAATATATTTATAGCATTTTTGTGGGAGCCAACAGGAATAATACCTAATTTGGTTAATAAAAATTGCTTGGAATTTTTTTCTGAAAGAGAGAATGTTTGAGATTTAAAAAGAATGAGGGCTCATGCCAAGGAAGGGACCACATGAGCAAACATAGGAACTATAGTGAGAGCACTGTGTTGCGTGGGGAATTATGGACAGGACTGCTAGAAATTAAGTTCTGAGTCAGGGAGTGTCTGACATCAGGTCGGGTGAGTAACTTGGTATAAAGGCAGTACAGGACATCATGTTCAATAGCTTGGATCTTATCCTGAAGGTAATAGTGAAAAACTGAAGTGTTTTTTAAGCAAGGACGTAACTTGACCATAACTTTATTTTATATATACACATATATGAGAGAATCATGAAGGGAAGCAGAGGGACCAGCTATGAAATTGCTGTCATTGTGCAGGTGAGATGAGATAAAGGCTCACACAGGAAGGGTAGCAGCACCAATATGCCAGGGTGGGTGCCATTTGGGACAGGTGCAGGCAATCCCTGGGCTAACTGAGCCTTCAAAGACGACTGCTAAGGTTTCTGGAACTCAGAGGATTTTAGAGGAAAAACAATTTAGAGGAAGGATAAAATTTTCAATTTTATAAGCGGTCCATTTAAAGTGCCTGCTATGACTAAGGGAAGAGATCTCGTAAATAGCTAAAATTAAGTAAAAATGAAACTTTGGGGAGAAATCACAGCTTGGAAATAGAAAAGTTTAGGTCATTAACTGATGTATACATGGCAGCTGAAATTCTGAAGATGGACAACACCTGTGTACATGCCCTGTGTAAGGCCAGTAGCCATGGCCACCATCACAGCAGCCCAGCCCATGCAGGTTCGCATTTGATTCAGACAGACGGTGATAAAACAATGGAGCCAAGAACTGGTGGGCCATTAGCTTTAATCCTAGCTTGCACCCAGTGGGCAAGAAATACCAACAGTGGGAAAACACTTCCCTTTCCATTCAGGGCTCCCAAAGCCAGTGACTTATCCGAGTTTCCTAGAATCAAAGGTTTGTACCTCACCAGCCTTATTCACCTCTGTTTCCCATCTCCTTCTCTCTGCACAAACTCTGCACAAACTGACTTCTCCCTCAGCACTCCACCATCTTGGCTGCTTCTCCTCTCCTCCATGCGGCCATTCTCTGCTCTCCTCCTAGAACATAATACCTCTTCCCCAGAACAATGTGATCTCTCTTCTTTTTAAAAACTTTTGGCGTGAAAGCCCTTCCACAACACATATTAACCTAATCATGCCCATCCCAAGCAAGAAGGGCAACTAATATTATCACCTGGGCAATGGGCTTCCACGTGGTCAGTGCCATCTTTAACAAAGTGAGCATGATATATTTTTTCTGCCCAACACCCTGCATTGCAGAGGAGAACAATAGGCTAAAGACAGTGCCTTGGGGAACAGCAGAACTTAGTAAATAGGTTAAAAAAAAAGCCTTTTTAGTTCAGGTATTTCCAGATTATATGTTAAAAAAAAACTGTATTTTGACTTTGTTCCCCTTATTTCAGGTTTGATCATTCAGTTTGTGGCTTACACCCACTCTTCACTTTTCTTTACTTCTGATGCTTACTCTTAAGCAAGTTTGGAATTTGTTGGCACTTCTTTAGGGACAACTGGAGAATGGAAAATAAATTCAATTCAAACAGTATAGTTATATAAAATGATGCTTATATTTTTATATGTAAACTCAAAGCCAGATATTCAAAATGAGTATCACGTTTGTTTTGACTGCCGTCCCCAAGAAGACCACCACCACTATGCCTTCTAAGTAGTAGCCAAGCATAACAAGAAACATAAGAAACCAAAAAAACCACACATAAAACAAATCCTAAGGAATGTATGCAGAAGCTAAATAAACAGTGAAGGTCACCAAACACATGCACTGTCAGAAAAAGAAGAATGAAATCTGTGGAAAAAGAGAAACCACCTGCCAATTTCGAATAATTCAACTCCAGGAACTGACTGTGGTGAGCTTACTTGCTGATGCTAGACAGTCACCACTCAGACTTTGCGTGCTTTGAACATTAGCAATAACAATCTTAAATTTCATGGAGTGCAGAGCTTAGCACACAGGTGTTATAATCACAATCTCAATTTTGAAATTGTTCTGGACTATTTGGAAAATAGTGAGCTGTTTGTGATGTTTGAATTTTGGAAAAGCAAAAAGAAAATGTTTAAACTTGAGTCTTAATGCAATTCATGTCAAATATCTCTATTGATTTTATTGAATACATTCTGAAATCTACAGTAACTCATTATCTGGCAACTATCACTATCATGTGGAAAGAAGTAAGAATTTGACTGGTGTTTTGAAGGAGTTTCAACATATCTATTCTAACTTAAGATTTTTCATCAATACTTCAAGTTTATAAACCCAAGGCAGGGTCCCGCACTGAACCCACCCACTACATCAGGACCAGCACCCAGCAGAGCTCTAAGGTATTATAGTAGAAGTATTATCAGGGAAGGCAAAATATCTAAGTTTGAAGATTAACAAGGATCTCCAATAAGGGTTCAGCCAAGGTCTGAAGAACCAAATTGAGGTGGCATATGGTCTTGACAAGTATGTAGGCATAGCAACAAAAATCTGGGATGTTATTGAAACAGACTTCTGTGCAAAGAGAATTCTGGTGCTTAAAATACTGCTGGGACACAGTTGTCTTGAAGCTAAACACCTGACTGTTTCCTGGTGACCAAAGTCTCTAGGGTAGAGATTCGGTCATGAAAATAAGAAGCAAGAACAAGCAAGAGTCCAAGAGTTAGCAAGGTATCTCAGGATAATTAGGGAAATAGGTCTATAGCATAATTCTAGTTAATAAACTGATCACTTGGGAGGAATTTAGGTTTGAGAACCACTGAAGGTCACTTTATCAGAATGGTACTCAAGAAGTAAGTAAGCCAAGACCTAAGAATGAGGATTGGAACCCCAATGGTACACTAGTAATCAAGTCCTAGACCAGGTTGCAATGAATATGTTTTAAGTACAATTAGAGATTCTAAAAGCTAATGTTTCCTGGGTCAGCCTATCAGAAATGTGTTTTACTTAGGCTTAGCAGTAAGTCATAACACCTGGGAGAGGAGGCAGTGACTATGGACCAATCCAAGTACTTCTTCCAATACAGCCTAGGTTAGGTGTCATTAAAGGGCTCAGCCACAAAGAACAAGGAGGACAGAAAGGTGGGCTGTCAATCAAACGACAACACCCCTCCCCTAAAACACTGTTTTCAAAACTTGACTGAGAAAATTTGAATCTAAGGTTGTAAACTGCTCTCTGTGCCACTTGCAACTGCTCCACAATCCCCGTCACTGGCATCTGAGTGGCTGAAACACAGCAGGTGACCAGGTGACACAGAACTCACTCTCTGGAATGCTCTGTAACACATTCTTCTGTGAACTGAGCTCAAAACTATCTCTTTGAGGCACAGACCTTATTAGTCCTCATTCCATTCCTTAGAAGAAAAACACATGGGCTAACCACTCTAACAGGTTACTTTCCATACCGGTCACTATCACATGAATGCCTTCCAATTTGTCTAATTCCTCTTAAAACTTGTTAATTAGGCATGGAACTAAAGTGTAGTGAGCTGAGAGGTTAGAATAGAACTAGTGACTCTACTGTCCTTGATATAATTGGAAAAAGAAAGCTTTTTTAAAGAAGAAATTAAGTTGTCTTCTAGGACATGGAATTTTGACATTTTAAATCAACTGTAATCTTGACATTTTAAAGAGTGTATCCATATGCTGTGGAATAGGTTTATTTTTAATAATAATATATGTTAACTATTAAAATTTGGGGAGTACAGAAAATAATTAAGAGAATTTCAGTGATATATAATTGTAGCAGGGCCTCGACATAGAAAATAATTATTTCAAAAATCCACATAGGAAAGCTAACACTCATGACAAGGAAAATAGAAGGAAACAAGTTTTTTAAACAATGCAGAGCTGGGGGTGAGTGAGAAGCTGGCTACACAGGGGCATATGGAAATTTTGAGGAGGTGTGTTGGGCAGATAAAATATGTTAATGATGGCACTGCCCACATGGAAGCCCATTGCCCAGGTGATAATATTACTTGCCCTTCTTGCTTGGGATGGGTATGATTATATTAATGTATGTTGGGGGTACAGCCTGTGGGCAGGCAGGATCCTTCTAGCCTGAGGACTCAGCCTTTCCCACTCTTTTTGATGTAGGGTGGTGCACTCTCATGAGGAATTCCACTGTTCCTCAGATAAGTGACTTTGTATCAGAGACTTCCTTATTTGTATATTGGATTAAAGGTTTTGAATCTACACTATAGAGTAGGGCAGACCAGGAGCTTGCTCTCTCTTGGTTCCTAAGCTTAACATTAGAGAGAAGAGCAGAGAAAGGCCACATGGAGGATAAGAGAAGTAGCCAAGATGATGGAGTGCTGAAGCATAAGCCAGTTTGTGTAAAGTTCGTTCAGAGAGAAGGATATGGGAAACAGAGGTAAATAAGGCTGGTGAGGTAGATACCTTTGATTCTAGGAAACTCAGATAAGTCAGAGGCTTTGGGAAGTGTTTTCCCACTGTGTGTATTTCTTGCCCGCTGGTGCAAGCTAGGATTAAAGGTGATGTGTTGGGTAGATAAAATACATTATGCTCACTTTGTTAAAGATGGTGCTGCCCACATGCAAGTCCCATTGATATTAATGTGTGTTGATTGACAGGCAGGCTGGGTCATTATAGCCTAAGGCTTAGTTTTAAGAGTAAGCTTTTCCCCACACCCTTGACTGATTGGATAATGTGGGGTGGTGCACTCTCATGAGGAATCCTCCCATTATGCCTAAGATAAGTGACTTTGTATCAGAGACTTCCTTATTTGTAGATTGGATTAAGGTTTGGGTTACTACACTATAAAGTGGGGCAGATTGGGAGCTTGCTCCCTCTTGGTTCCTGAACTTAGCATTAGAGAGGAGAGCAGAGTAAGGCCATGTGGAGGAGTCCAGGAGAAGTATCCAAGATGGCAGAGTGCTGAGGAAGAAGCCAGTTTGTGCAGAGTTTGTGCAGAGAGAAGGAGATAGGGAAGAGAAGTGAATAAGGCTGGTGAGCTAGAAACCTTTGATTCTAGGAAACTCAGATAAGTCAGTAGCTTTGTGAGCACTGAATGAGTGGGGTTTGGAGCCCAGTGTGTGTTTTTACTTGCCCACCAGGTGCAAACTAGGATTAAAGCTAATGGCCCATCAGTTCTTGTCTCTGTTGTTTCATTACCGACTGTCCAAATCTAATGAAAACTTGCATGAGCCAGGCAGCTGTGACTGTGGCCATGACTACTAGCCATACATTTGGCGTAGTCTGTGGCAGGATTCGATACAGATCGGCATGGAGCCACCACCACCTTTCAGTGGTGGAGTAGAGAACTGGCTGTTGTTATGATTCTCTATAGCTGTCCTTTTGGGGACTGTAGGCTGGCTGACCTTTACAGTCATGCATGAGGAAACCGAGAGCTCTATGGAAGAGGCTACCTGGGACTTGCAAATGGAGCAGTGGAAGGAGCTGGAGGAAATGTTGGAGAAAGAGATGCTGACCCTCGAGCTAAAGGAAGCGCTGGAGGAGGAGGCTGACCAGGTTTGCAAGATTCACCTGGAAATGGAATAGATGCTGGAGAAGGAATCACAGGTTCATGAGTTGCAGATTTCCCTGAACGTTGTGGAGAGCCAGCAGTGGTGGGAAGCCGAGGTTGAGGCCGGGGTTGGAGCTGCAAGGACTGCTGAGCAGAAGGCAGCAGTGGCTTGGGGCTGAAGCCCAGCAGCAGGAGCTGGTGTTTTCAGTTCCTCTTTGGAGGATGAGAAGAATTGGGCTGGAGTTGCAATCTGCAGTCTCCAGAAGATGAGGTCCAGCTGGAAGAAATACCTGCTACACTCCTGGTAGGTCTGCGATTTTGGGACATAGGGGTGGATGCCATCATGCTCCCCAGAGCAGAGATAAAAATGCTAACTTCCATTGTGTAAAGCCAGTATTCGCGGCCATGACCACAGCCGCCTGACCCATGCAGGTTTGCATTAAATTTGTACAGTCGGTAATGAAACACAGGAGCCACGAACTGGTGAGCCATCAGCTTTAATTCTAGCTTGCACCCGGCGGGCAAGCAAAAAGACACACTGGGCTCCAAAACCCACTCATTCAGTGCTCACAAAGCTACTGACTTATCCGAGTTTCCTAGAATCAAAGGTTTCTAGCTCACCAGACTTATTCACCTCTGTTTCCCATCTCCTTCTCTCTACACAAACTCTGCACAAACTGGCTTCTTCCTCAGCATTCCACCATCTTGGCTGCTTCTCCTGGCCTCCATGTGGCCTTCATCTGCTCTCCTCTCTAATACTAACCTCAGGAAGTCAGGAACCAAAAGAGAGATCAAGCTACTGGTCTCTCCCACTTTATACCGTAAAACCAAAACCTTTAATCCAATTATACAAACAAGGAAGTCTCTGTATAATGGGATTCCTCAGGAGAGTGTACCACCCTACATCATCCAGTCAAGGGTGTGGAGAAGAGCTACTCTTAAAACTAAGCCTTAGGCTATAACGACCTGGCCTGCTTACATTACAGCTTTTCCCCCACACCCATCCCAAGCATAAGGGCAAATAATATCACCTGGGTGACGGGCTTCCATGTGGGCAGCGCCATCTTTAACAAAGTGAGCATATTATATTTTATCTGCCCAGCACATTGCCACATGCTTCTCTTTAGGACAGTGTGAGACCTGCCATAATGGCAGGAATGAGGGAGGAGGCTAACACCCCATGTGTGTGGACTGATTTCTTGGACTATGACCGAAGTGAGCACTAGCTCCTTTGTTGAATGGACTTATGGATTTTGGACAATGTGAAATACCCTGATGGGGGTGGGGGCAGCTTTGATGGAGGCCCTACTGCCCCAGGAAGCCTTTCAAATGGCAAGAAAGGAGGCCAAGGACATTTTGTGCTTTTGGCAAAGTGCTCAGAGATTGGTGAATTGTATCTTTTTAATTGTTGAAATTGTATGGTCTGTCATGTTATAATTTGTGTAATGTGCCTGGGTTCCTTGTACAGAGAGATGCCAATGGTGTAGATTGTGGGTAGTAAAGTGAGCATAGGGTAGATTGTTGGGCAGATAAAATATATTATGCTCACTTTGTTAAAGATGGTGCTGCCCACATGCCAGTCCACTGATATTAATGTGTGTTGGGGGACAGGCTGTGGGCAGGCTGTGTCGTTATAGCCTAATGCTTAGTTTTAAGAGTAAGCTTTTCCCCACACCTGTAAAGCCAGTGTTCAGGGCCACCATCAGAGCCGCCAGACCAGTGCAGGTTCATATTAGATTAGGGCAGTCGGTAATGAAACAATGGAGCCAAGAACTGGTGAGCCATCAGCTTTAATTCTAGCTTGCACCTGGCGGGCAAGCAAAAACACACACTGGGCTCCAAAACCCACTTATTCAGTGCTCACAAAGCTACTAACTTATCCGAGTTTCCTAGAATCAAAGGTTTCTAGCTCACCAGACTTATTCAACTCTGCTCCCCATCTCCTCCAACACAAACTGCACAAACTGGCTTCTTCCTCAGCACTTCATCATCTTGGCTGCTTCTCCTCTCCTCCATGTGGTCTTAATCTGCTCTCCTCTCTAATACTAACTGCAGGAACTGAGAATGAGCAAGCTCCCGATCTGCCCCACTTTAAGTGTGTAGAAATCCAAACCTTAATCCAATCTACAAACAAGAAAGTCTCCGATACAGTCATTTATCTGACGCACAATGGGATTCCTCATGAGAGTGCACCACCCTACATCAAAAGGTGTGGGAAAGGCTTAGTCTTAAAAGTAAGCCCTGGGTTATAACTACCGGCCTGCTTATAGCCTGTCCCCCACACCCAATAATATAATTACACCTATCCCAAGCATAAGGGTAACCAATATCATCTGGCCAATAGGCTTCCCCATGGGCAGCGCCATCTTTAACAAAGTGAACATAATATATTTTATCTGCCCAACAACACCCTTGACTGATTGGATGATGTGGGTGGTGCTTTCTCATGAGGAATCCTCCCATTATGCCTCAGATAAGTGACTTTGTATCAGAGACTTCCTTATTTGTAGATTGGATTAAGGTTTGGGTTACTACACTATAAAGTGGGGCGGATTGGGAGCTTGCTCCCTCTTGGTTCCTGAGCTTAGCATTAGAGTGGAGTGCAGAGTAAGGCCATGTGGAGGAGGTCAGGAGAAGCAGCCAAGATGGCAGAGTGCTGAGGAAGAAGCCAGTTTGTGCAGAGTTTGTGCTGGAGAAGGAGATGGGAAACAGAGGTGAATAAATCTGGTGAGCTAGAAACCTTTGATTCTAGGAAACTCAGATAAGTCAGTAGCTTTGTGAGCACTGAATGAGTGGGTTTTGGAGCCCAGTGTGTGTTTTTGCTTGCCCGCTGGGTACAAGCTAGGATTAAAGCTAATGGCCCACCAGTTCTTGGCTCCATTGTCTCATTACCGACTGTCCAAATCTAATGCAAATCTGCATGAGCCAGGTGGCTGTGGCTGTGGCCATGACTACTGGCCCTACATGATGGCTCACCAGTTCTTGGCTTCATTGTTTCATTACCGTCTGTCCGAATCTAATGCAAACCTACATGGGACAGGTGGTTCTGATGGTGGTTACTAGCTTTACAAGGTGACAGAATGGTTTTGTAATTGTGGTTGTGGTTATAAAACTATACACATTTACCAAAACTCATAGACCTGCACAGTAAAATGGATACATTTTATTGTGCTAATAATAACTTGATTAAAAACAATATGTGAGACAACATATGCGTAGTAGTCCCAACTTTGTAGAACACAGTTATTTCTAAAAATGTTAACAGTAATTATTTCCAAGAAGTAAAGTTATATCCAAAAATGTTAACAGTAATTATTTCCAAGAAGTGTGTTTATGAATTTACAGAAGGACATTTCAGTAGAAGAAAGCACTTCATTTAAAAGGTCATATATCTTCAAGACTGTGATGGCCTTAATGAGATCATGTTAATATGTTAATGCAGAAATGAGTATGAAACCACTGGAAATTCAAAAGGAATCAATTCAATTGACAGGTGAAAATAAAATAGAAAAAAGGAGATGTATATATGTATATATGTTTGCAGGTAGAAAGGGAGAAGTTTCCATTCATATAATAGCCTATGATTATTTTTATTTTTTTTTATTGGCTCTTATGAAAAAGAAAACAACAAGGCTAAAGAGAGATAAGACAGAGTTCTTTATCACACAATTAGAGCACACCTTTCAGCTAATCAGTACTTCTTAGGGCCAGTTGTTCAACTAATTGTGATCTACCCAACTGCATTATCATCTACTCCCTAGTTCTTTATCTTATTTATCTTATCTCGTCAAATGCTTTCAATAAGAGGCATCTACCACATTTTTCTTTTTCCCTGTGAACTCTCTGTTCCTGTAGTGATAATTGTGTCCTTTTTTAGAACTCATAGCTCTTCTGTTTAATATTTTTTTCTAGCCCTGGCCTGTTTGTTCAGTGGATAGAGCAACAGCCTGGTGTATTTGATTGCAAGTCAGAGCACACCTCTCCCCATCCCACTACTTTCCCTCTCTCCCTTCTGTCTCTCTTGCCCTCCTGCAGTCAGTGGCTCTATTGGTTCAAGTGTCAGCTGAGGCACTAAGGATAGCTCAGCTGATTTAAGCATCGTCCCCTGACAGGAGTTGCCAGGTGGGTCCCAGTCAGGACGCATGTGGAAATCTGTCTCCCTATCTCCCCTCCTCTCACTTAAAAATAATAATTTGTTCTATTCACAATTTTATAGCTTTAAGAATCCATCTACCTTTCTCTATCTCTTTGTTCTTTTCCTTCCCTGCCCCTCCCTATTTAAATGGGGATTTCCATACCCACCCTTTGGACAATTCTTTGGGAAAAAATTCTATTTCCCATACTTACAAGGATTAGACAGTAGTTCAAAAACCTAAGTTTCCAAATTTTATTAACTTACAGAGAAATAAAATTTGTTCATTCAAGGTTTGGGAGCAAGAAACTGCTTTTTAATAATCCTTTCCATATTGTGTATTTCTGTTCATTTATAATGGTGTTTATTTAGTACTTCTCAACCCAAAAAAACATTCTTCTTGATAAAATAAAAATAGTCAAAATAGAGGCTAGATAAACTATCTTTGTTAGCAAATGATTAAGTCTCAAGAAGTAGATTTGTCATTTCCTTGCTCTTTCTTCTTATTCTGAACTTAAGAATGTTTGTACTGGAACTACATTTGCAGAATGTATACTGCATTTTTACTTAGACTTCCTTTTCACAGAAGTGAGGTGGGCTGTAGGAGAGTCTACCAGAGAAATGGGAGGAAGTTCTCTCTCCTCAACAAGCTACCTTAGGCCTAACCAGGTGGTAGTGCAGTGGATAGAGCGTCAGACTGGGCCTCAGAAGACCCAGGTTTTAAACTCAAGGTCTCTGGCTTGAGCATGGGGTCACTGGCTTGAGCATGGGATCATAAACCTGACCCCATGGTTGCTAGCTTGAGCCCAAAGGTCGCTTGATCAAGGGGTCACTTGTTCTGCTGTAGCCCCCGGGTCAAGGCATTGATTTATTTTCCTATCAGTTGACTGAAAAAAGACAACTAATAAATGTGAATAGATTATAATGCTTCAGATAACAGGACTCAGTGATAATGGTTAATCTAAATCCCCAAGATATTTACTGCAAAGCCTACTCAAGTAATATATTTTAGCAGTATTTGGCAATGAGTTACTATAATATTACTGAGAAAGCTATGATAATCAATTATGAATGCATATATCTGATTTCAATAAAATGAGAAAGACATCGGCTCAAAGACTAGGCTGTAAAAAAGATATTGTGCTGAAAATAAATGTCCCAGCACTAATTCTTTCCTGTCTTCTAGGCTGTTCTCTTTGACAACCCTGACATACACAAAGAGGAACCACAGCTAACCTCAAAGGAGTTGGTGACTTTCTCCAAGGTGGAAACTTTTAATAGATCTGGGAAGAATGTAAACCAAACAAAAAAAAAAAACCTGGCTAAAGTAATAGTAATAAAATGAAGACTTTTAAAAAAAGACTGAGGAAAACCTCAAACAGAGACCACTAACAATAATGCTGGATAATTTAAAGGGAAGGGAAAAAAAGAAAGAAGGGAAAAGGGAATGAGAAAAAAAAAGAAAAAGATGAAGGAAGGAAGGAAAGAAGGAAGGAAGGAAGGAAGGAAGGAAGGAAGGAAGGAAGGAAGGAAGGAAGGAAAGAAGGAACGGAGGGAGGGAGGGAGGGAGGGAGGAAGGGAGGAAGGGAGGGAGACAGGGAGGGAGGGAGGGAGGGAGAAGTGGAATGTGGCAAAGTCACAGGATAACATTACCAAGAGAGCTTTGAAGTTCAAAAATAAACCTAATTAGATGTATAACAAAATCAATTCATAAAATACAAACCATAGTAAAGCAAATTGCCTAAAGTTTGAATTTTACTTATGGTATAAACATATAGAGACAAACAGTAATCTTGATTCTCAGTCAAAGGAATACAAATAAAAAGACAGAAATGGAGAAGATTCTTCCTCAAAAAGGTGACACAAACAAGTAGGACACAAGCATGGCTAAATACAATAATAAATATGTCAGAAATGAAGGTCAGCAATAAGAGTTAATAATAAATTTTTCAGAAATGAGGGTTAGTTGCCTGACCACGCAGTGGCGCAGTGGATAGAGCACCGGACTGGGATGCGGAAGACCCAGGTTCGAGACCCCGAGCTCACCAGCTTAAGCGCGGGCCCATCTGGCTTGAGCAAAACTCGCCAGCTTGGACCCAAGGTCGCTGGCTCCAGCAAGGGGTTGTTCGGTCTGCTGAAGGCCCACGGTCAGGGCACGTGTGAGAAAGCAATCAATGAACAACTATGGTGTCGCAAGGGCAACGGAAAACTAATGATTGATGCTTCTCATTTCTCTCTGTTCCTATCTGTCTGTCCCTATCTATACCTCTCTCTGACTCTCTCTGTCCCTGTAAAAAATAAACACTAAAAAAAAAAAACAAAACACTTTAAAAAAAAAAAGAAATGAGGGTTAGTTAATGATCCACACATTCAAAGCAAAACTATATCGGTACGCAAAATATGAAAGAGCCAACTCTGATTGTGAACAGACAACCACAAAGCCACCACAAAGCCACTGTTCTCATAGGTCAAATATAAATATTCAACAAAAATGATAAATCAAAAGTTTAAAACAATAAAAGTATATAAGAGAAAAAATCTACCTTGTTGGTTGTAAAGCCAGTAGTCGTGGCCACCATCACAGCAGCCCGACCCGTGCAGGTTCGCATTGGATTCGGACAGATGGCAATGAAACACCGGAGCCAAAAACTGGTGAGCCATCAGCTTTAATTCTAGCTTGCACCCGGCGGGCAAGCAAAAACACACACTGGGCTCCAAAACCCACACATTCAGTGCTCACAAAGCTACTGACTTATCCGAGTTTCCTAGAATCAAAGGTTTCTAGCTCACCAGACTTATTCACCTCTGTTTCCCATCTCCTCCTGCACAAACTCTTAACAAACTGGCTTCTTCCTCAGCACTCTGCATCTTGGCTACTTCTCCTCCACATGGCCTTAGTCTGCTCTCCTCTCCAATACTAACCTCAGGAACTCAGGAACCAAGAGAGAGATCTAGCTACCGGTCCGTTCACTTTATAGCATAGATAATCCAAACCTTTAATCCAATTATACATACAAGAAAGTCTCTGATACAAAGCCACCCATCTGAGGCATAATGGGATTCCTCCCTACATCACCACCCTACATCATCCAATCAGTCAAGGGTGTGGAGAAGTGCTTACTCTTAAAACAAAGCCTTAAGCTATAACAACACGGCCTGCTTACATTACAACTTTTCCCCCACAGCCATCACAAGCATAAGGGCAAATAATATCACCTGGGTGTCGGGCTTCCATGTGGGCAGCACCATCTTTAACAAAGTGAGCATTTTATATTTTATCTGCCGAACATTGGTGTTATAAGGCAAATTCAGGCTGATGAAATAATCAAATAGCACCATTTTTAAAACACAAAGATAAGTATGATTCTGTGTTAGCATTTGTAGGGATCCAATGCAGTAGCAGCAAGAGTAGGAGGTCTTTAATAAAAATAAAGTCCTAAGAAGAATTTTTGGTTTTCTAGACTTTTTTTCTCTTCTCACATATGACACGAGTTAAACCAGACGGCACATTCCCATAAATAAATGCAGCTTCGTTAGATAGCATCACGGAAGGCTGGAGGGTGAGGGTCGGTTAGGGGGACGCAAGTCAGAATCCCCAGGTGAAAGAAATTTCCAGGCACCCACTTTCCTGCTGCATACTCTCCTGTCACCAAGATTCCACAACTATAATAAAGCATCTTATTTCTGTGATAAGGTGTTTACCTGCCACTCGAGTTATTTCATATGTACAAATCATTTGCTTCATGTGTAATGTAAGTAACTACTGTTTTTCATAGCGTATGAAAATCATCCAGTCCAAAATTCTCACTTACAAATTTGAAGACACTGAGGCCAAGAAAGATGTATGATTTTTCCAAGATTACATAATTGGTATATGAAAAGCTAAGACTCAGTGACAAGTATCCCTATCAATACTCTTACTTCTTCAGACTGGGTACCACAGCTTCACCAAAGTGCCAGTTAGCAACACATTTTCATTGAATTTAGTAACTTCAAAAAGTCAAATATGCATTTGCTTTAAACCACAGAACCTTGGGAATTATAGTCCAGTTAGGCTAAGTACCGGGTGGTTCATATTTTAAATTGTTTTATAAGCTCAAGAAAACATCAAGTTTTTAAGTAGTGGCTTATGGAAGTTAACAGGTAAATTTAACTAAAGGAATCTAACTCACTTAAGGTAAGTAACCTTTTAAGTTCTCTGAGTGCTATCACTTCCTTACTCCTGTTAAATGCCAGGGCCTGACACTGTGCTCATATTGTGGGAACTCAACCAACATTTAATGTGACTCTCTAGGCAATACTAGTAAAACGTGGTAAATGACAAGAACAAAAACCACATACATGTTTTGAAATTAGCTGCAAATTATTCTAAAGACATGAATGTCTGTTTACAAGTATAGAAATGGTGGCTTGTAGCCAATTATTTTTTGTTTCATGTTTTTAAATAACTAATTTGAACTAAGTAAAAATTTGAAAGCAACTTATTCAGAAATCTGAAATACAGTAATATTAAAAATACTGGGAATAATGTGAGTTCAATAAAAATCACAGGAAAACTTTCTGGACAAAATGTAAAGAAATATGACTTTTGCTTTTGACTCTATAATCTACTGATTTAACTTAGTTGTAATGTGAGAACAGGAGTGTCTGGCAGACTGTACTCAGAGTTTTTTATTTTAATGCACAATGAATATGAAGGCAGCCAGTTGCCAAAGATAGCTCTCAACAGTTCCTCCTCTCTCTGCACGTGCAAGCTGCTCCTCCATCAGGAGGTGAAGTCTGCTCCCCTACTTTCCTTTGCACTAGCCTCATCACTCACCTGGACCAATTTAAAGTGTTGGAGTCATTGCTAGGCCAGTTGTGAGCTAGCCCTTAAGGGTATTGGCTATTTTGGCCTTTGCCATGGTTAGCCAACTGCTGCTCTGGGCAGAAGTTCTGGCGAGGTGGGGAATAGTGAGACAACTTGGGGAGATAAGAGGCGTCAGAGGACCATCAAGAAGTTGGATATGTGGTTGAAGCTTTCTTGAAAGTTCAAGCCCAGCCTCCTCTCCAGATAAAGCCAGCCCCCTGTGTGAGTGACCTCAGCTGATACCAGGTGGAGTAGAGGAGACACTTAGCAAACATCTCCCCCAACCCACAAAATTAGAAATAAATTATTGTGGCTTTGAGCCAATAAGTTTAGTGTGGTTAGTCACAAAACAATAGGTATCAATCAAATAATGTGTTTGAACCTTTGGAAGAGTCCAATAATTACTTAGAAAAAGACCAGAATTTTTATGAAAATGTAAGTAAATGCAATAGTTAAGGTAAAAGATCACAGTTAAGCAATTGTAAGTAATTGGAAATGCTTTGAAATATGATTTAAAATACTACTACAATAATTGGCTTTTAAATAATTTAATTCGAGGTGAAAATTAAATAAGGGATGGTTTGAAGATTCCCCCCTCCCCATTTGGCAATTCATGCCAAATGATGTTTGCATGTGTAAGATACTCTCATGGGCATACTTACGATTATGCAAATTCTTAAAATGGTTGTTAAAGAAAGTATAATGAAAAAGAAGTAACAAGGTTGTTCACATCAATTCTAATTTTTATATATAGAACCATACGTATATTACTATATTAACATGTTCCCTTTTTTAGTATTAAATTATTTAAGCCACATGTCACAGGTGAAATAAGCTAATGACACGTTTCAGACATTTTATTTGAGAATGTTTCATCATTCGACTAAAGTTGGAATGATGAACTTGAGTTTTGTTTTAGATTTATTTTTCTGAGATTTAAATGCATTTTAGTATTGTCATTATTTACTCTATTTTGGGCATTTTCTTAATTTTTGTTCCTCAGTATATTTGGAAAGGAAGAACAGAATTAACTTGCCTTGTGAAATTATCATTGTCCTAATAATAATAAAAGATATTTTAATATAATTACACACACATTATTTAGGACTCGTAACAATTTTTTTCAAAAGTAAGACCTTGTATATAGGTGAAGCTTCCTTTCATGAGAAACACCCAATCAGAGAGAGACTGAGAAGCATAATATTCATAAAGAAGCCTGTGCTTTTGTTTTATTTAGAAGGATAAATATCTTACCTATTTGAAACGACAAACTCATAAAGCCCCTTTTACATAGTGTAGAATATGAAAATTTTATGGGGTATTAAGCCAAATATTTAAAAGTTGTGGGTTCATATAACTTTATAAAAACATATTATGTAAATATTTTATATAAAAGTTTCTATAATCAATTAACCAATTTTAAAAAGTAGAAACAAATTTTAAAGAAATGTGGTTAAATTTTAGAGAAATAAATCTTATTTTTAAATAATGTTAACCTACATCTGATGTATGCTTTTTAAAAAATACTTAATGTTATATGTTAATATTCTTAAAATCAATTACAATGATATGGAAGAACATACCTTACCAAAATTAATAGAGGTAGACTATTTAAATAGAAGTTTTAAAATGTGCATTGAAAATCTACAATGTGTTAGGTTCGAGGTACCCACTTTTAGCACTTTCTTTTTTTAACCTTACAACTTTTTTTTGACAGAGACAGAGAGAGAGGGTCAGAGAGAGGGACAGATATGGACAGACAGACAGGGACAGAGATGAGAAGACTCAATTCTTCATTGGTTGCTCATTGATTGCTTTTTCATATGTGCCTTGATGGTTGGGTGGGTGGGTGGGGGGCTACAGCAGAGCTAGTGATCCTGTGCTCAAGCCAGTGACCTTGGGCTTCAGGCCAGCCACTTTGGGCTTCAAGCCAGTGACCTTTGAGCTCAAGCCAGCGACCATGGGGTCATATCTATGATCTCATGCTCAAGCCAGCGATCCAACGCTCAAGCTGGTGAGCCCTTGCTCCAGCCGGATGAGCTCGTGCTCAAGCTGGCAATCTCACGGTTTCAAACCTGAGTCCTCCATGTCCCAGTCTGACGCTCTATCCACTGTGACACCACCTAGTCAGGCAACCTTGCAACAAGTCTCAAGAGTAAATTCAATCACCAACAATTCTAAAGATAAAAATACTAAAGTTCAAAAGTTTTGTGGTAAATACCCTGTATAACAATGCTGGTGAATATCTAGAATTGAGTTTTCAACAAAAATCAGCCATATAACAGTACCCATGGTTTTCTCATTGTTTCACAGTGAATAGGGCTCATGTTTTAAAACAGTAGATTTTATCTCCTTGCATGGCTTCATAGCATATCCTTCAAACCTCCTTGTGACCTGGCATTATCCCAATCTCCACTTTCATTAGCTTTCACCACAGTCCTCCTCCCAGTCCTTCCTTAAATTCCATTCTTCATTCTAGTGGGCTAGAGATGAGCAAAGAGATAATTTTAATAAAGGCAATAAATGCAATGGGAGAGGTTCATTCAGTGTATTACTGGAGGGGCTTTTTTGGAGGGATGAGAATGACAATAGGAGCTTTCAGGGAGCGCCGATATGGATCCTGATGGACTGAGGATGAATGGGGGTTAGCTAAATGGACAGAGCACAAAATGATGCGTTTCAAACACAAAGTATATTTCTAGTATTAAAAGAAACAAAGAATTCAAGGTAGTGTGGTAGGACAAAGAGACAGACATGGAGGCTCTTACATGTTGAGAGAAAAACTATGGCTTTTCACTAAACAATGAGAAACTATTAATAAGTTTTAAAGAGAATGAGTGGTAGGGTTGAATTTGTTTTTACATGAATCACCCTGAATCAGTAAGTAATATAAATTGTGGGATAGGGATAGGGGCTGGTAGCAAAAGTGAAGGCAAAAAGATAGTTAATGATGAAGGTAAGAATTTGATCAAGAGATGTTTCTTAACTACTTCTATGGCAAATTGTATGTGTACTAGGGGAAGATTTGTAAAGAGGAGGGTAACAGAGCTTGTCTACTTGGTATCTGGTCCAAAATCCAAAAGGCACTCCTTACATGAGATATTTTACTTTTCTCTTTTGGAAACTGTCAAAATATACTGATTTCATCAATATAAGGCACTTTACCAACACTGCCTGAAAACCATCAATAAATAATATTTACAATCCCTTAGGTAAAGTGTATGGTGGCAAATGGTCCTAGATATAGTTAAGTATTAAGATAGTATTTATGACTGATAAATAGAGTAGAATGAAAGAATGAACAAGAGTTGGCTTGATTAGCTAACTGGATGTTATTGCCATAAATTGAGCTATAGAATTTAGGAAGAGAAAAGAAGATGGGTAGAAAGAGATTATAAAACTTAAAATTCTTAGGAAATATCTTAATAAAATGTTTACTAGACATTGGATATATACATCTGAAACTCAGAGGAAATATTAGAATAAAGTAAGAATTATAATGAGATTACTGAGGTGGCATAAAATGACAAGAGCTGCAGGAGAAAGAAGCTGTGTTAGAGAACCACCACCATTAAGGGTGGATAAGGGAAGAGATCCCCACAAAATGACAAAGAATAGTCAGAAGCAGAATGAGAGTCAGTGACAAAAACTGCTACCAAAAAAATTTACAAGGAACAAGGAGTTCACCAGATATCAATGCTCCAAGAGAAGTCCAGTAAAAAATAAGATCAATAAGAAAGGAGCTTTGTTACTCAAATTTAAATCCCTGGATTCTGGCACAAGTTCTCAATGTTTGCTGAGGGAATGTATGAAGAAACTCTGTTCTTCAAAATGATGTACATTTTGTCTTTGAAGACAGGGTAGCAATGTGATGTAATAGAAAGGAACTGGGAAGCAAAAACATATTTTTCCTAAACTCCAACAATGTACCAGATTTTGTGCTAGGGGCCTTCACATGCTAAGGATAAATACTATATATATTGTATTGATAACAAACAAAATAATCAGAGGACTTATATTCAATTTAACCATTTAATCAATGACTGAGCATAATTTAAACCCAGTACCTATTTTTAAAGTAAAGGTCTTAGGTTCTATCCCAACTCTGTCACTGACTAGCTTTTTGACAAAATGGACATTTCTTACTTTATAAGAAATGTATAAGAACTTGGAATAGATGATCTCCAACACTATTCATAATCAAAGCTGAAGTTTCCCTTGTATTGACCATAGTTTGCATCCCTGATGGTTACTTTCACTTAGGCAGAGTTCAAATACCCTAGGTAAATCTGGACTTATTTTTCTTCTTCTGGAACTATTTCAGAGTTCTGAAGACAACCAAAACTCAATACTTATTTTAAATAAATGAACAAATATTTTTAAAAGCAATTTTCAATATTTATTAAAAAGCTTAATTTGCTCAAGAACTATTGAAAGAAAAGGCAGTTAACAAGTTTCTTAGACTTGCAAAAGTAGGCACAGACTTTTAACACATCACAAAGAAGTTATAAGACATCTAACATTCCTCCCATGTGTGATGAAAAAGTAGAAAATCAAGCAAAAATGTCAAAGGAATTTATTAAGGATTATTTTTAAAAGCTCTTCATATCCAGATCAGCAAGATGACACACATAATAGAATACTCAAATAATATCTTAATACACACATTTGTCTTCAACTATACCTTCCAAAAATTCAAGAGAAGTAAAATACCTTTACTGTGATGACTAGAAAGCAGGCTTCATCTAAGATTTAACTGATAATCTTAAAGAGATACTACTACAGATTTGAAAGTAAATTTAACTTTCATATAGAAGTCATTAGGATAGGACATGCTAACCAATTTTCAAATCTCTAGTCAAGTAACAGAAGTGATACTCTATGTCTGTTATGAAACACAACAATATAACTTTATTTATAGAAAGAGTAATGGCAGTTACAAACGTCCTGGAGTAGGATAAGATTATATACCCAGATGTACATTTAAGTTCTTTTATTCAACTTTATCTAATTGTCTAGCCAATATATTTTTTAACGGCACATGACTAATACATTGTGCCACTAGTTTGAATAAGTGGCTTGCTGTCAATCTGAAAAGATTTATAGGTTGGTATGTGAAGGAAGTAGTTCAATTGAGATACTGTCAATGTTATTTTAAAAAATGGGAGAAAAAAAGCAATATATCACAAAGGTTAATTGCCAGGACAAACAAAAAAAATCAGAACTGTATGTAAATATGACAACATGGAATTAAAAATTTACCTATGGATATTGTATGACAAAAGTAGGTTTACAGTTGTTGATGTAGAAGATAACTCAATAATTGACAAATGGTAATACAAGAATAAACTCATGTACTCACAACTCTAACCCTACTTTTACCTCACCCTATAAATGTGGAAAGAATATAAAACTTCAACACCAAGAAATGTCTCCTCAACTGTGATTTGTAATAATCTTTTATTTGCTTGAGAACTTTATTTATATAAAGGATCACTGAAAAAAATGTTAAATTTAGGTTATCAAGAAGAGCCAGAGTTGAGTAAAGTTATGGGATCAGGCAGTAAAATAAAATAAATAAGGTAAATAAAATATAAAGTAAAATACAAATATCTTTCTTAAAATGTTTTAAGAATTTAGATTTCAGTTTGTAGAAGAATACAGAGAGCAGAATATTAACAATTACACTTAAATCCATTATTCTGCATTAAAAAAGTCAGGTGTTATGTAGCTATAACAAAACATTACCCAATAATGGCAAACATTCAGTCAAAATTAAGATTTAGAATTATAACATGTACCATAAAAATGTACACTTGAAACTTATATGATCATTTTAACCATCACCCCAATAAATTTAATTAAAAAATAGAATTGAACAAAGCAGGAGTATAACTTTTCCTAGAGAAAAGATTTAGGATTAGTTCTATAATGACTGTATTCTAATCATTAGACTTAAAATAAACTGCTTGCTTATTTAATGTTGCTATTTAGACTTTCTAGATATTTAATGTCCCATCTGAATTCTTGACTGCCCACGAACACACCTGTTATGCTCCCATTTGCTCCTGACTAGCTCCTACTCATTTTTCAGTCTTAGCTTAATTGTAATTTTCTCAATTGAATATAGATGTCCTCTGCATTTATTTTTCATAACAACTTATTTTTCTCTAGAACATTTATTGCAACTAGTAATGATCTATTTTTTCTATTTTTCTTTCTTCTTCTTCTTTTTTTTTAATTAAGCAGATACTCTAAGCCAAAAAACATGCTAGGTGCATGATGTACCTCTCTCCTTCACTGGATTATAAGCTCAAATAGGACAATCATATATCTATTTTGTTAAGTCATATATGCTACAGCTGAATAAAATGAATGAATGAATAAGTGAAGAAAGAATGAAAGGAAGTGACTTATTTTCTTGGTGATAAGAACAAAAACAAGGGGCAATTATTCAATGAGTGTGTACTACAGGAAGTATTGGCATTATATATTTGTTTAATTTCCCCATCCCTGGAATAGATGGCACTGTAGTCTCTTTATCAAACAATAATTTAAAAACAGGAGCTGTTCAGTGACTAGCCCAAGGTCAATAGCTGATAACTGGTGAAGGTAAAATTCAAACCCAAATCTGTCCACTTTAAAGATAATATATTCACATTCTATCTCACCAAGTTTCTAGGATCAGAGTTTCATAAATTAACGTGTCTCAAGAGGTCATTTCAAAAGTCTGTTATTTCTTTAATAGCACAAGAGCAAGCATTAAACTGCTTCCCAAATTCTGGTAATTTTTGGTTAATAATATTTTCCATTTTTAATTAATCCCAAGTTTTAGTTATATGTAGAAAATAAATACATTAGTTAATGGTTATAAAACAAACCTTGAGACTTTTTATTAGATAGTATTTTAAGATATTTTGAAAATGTTAACATTGTGTTTTGATAGTAAATTTTTCTCATTTAAAGATGACTTTGTTTATATTAAAATGATACTTATATGTTAAAAAATTGAATAACTCTGTATTTTAAATAAAATGAGACATTTTAGACAAAACGTTCACAAAGGCATATACTTTTTAATTGCTTAATATTATTCCTGAATACATGTTATCTGTTAAACTATGCATTCCACATATACTTCGAGAGATTTTATTGTGTTCAATGGGAGCAATAGTTTTTTTAATCATAAAGAATTTTCTCAGCTTTTATTCTAGGTAAAGCCATTCCCAAACACGTTATTTCACTGATGTGCATTACAAAAAATATCTTCCTTTGGAAACACTTCAAACAAGGCTAATTCCACAGGAGACAGGGCTACTGACTAACACATCGTAACAATATGACCTCTTGACCGAAACTTTTCTGATTGTGCATCACAAAAGACCCCTGACACCTGTCATTTTTAGAGATTAATGAAAAATTTCTAAAGAATACCACAGTGCTGCTTGAGCAGAAATAGGATAAATTATACACTTACATTTAAACAAATTTTACCACTCTCCCTCAACTATGTGTTTTAATTTTGACCTGTTCTTACTTGTTTGAAAATCCAAAAAACTCTCTATGTGTCACACATGCTAAGCTTAGCTCTTTTATATCCTATCCTGAATTGCAATTCATCATGTGTCTAAAGGACACATCCTCCACATCAAGTATTTCATAGCTTCCCTGAGTAAACCAAGTTTACTTTAATGTTTTAAATAAAACTGTACACTCAGAGAGGATATCTATTATTGGTTAAAGGGTATCAAAAACCTGCAGTAGTCATACAACCTAATGGAATTGAGTTTCAAAGCTAATGTTTACTTACAAAGTGTATTGATATTTGCAAGTGAATAATTTTATGCAAATATGAACATTTGCAATTACCTAAAAATCTAAGATTTCTGGAATCAGGAAGACTAGTGTCATATTTAATTTCATGCTAATTTGTAATTCAATACCTCAACATATACCTGGATGTTTTGTATACTTGTGCTTATAAAATTAATTATATATTTTAATGAACAAAAAGGCTTCTTTAATAGAATGAAGACATTAATGTGAACTTATTTGAAAAGAAAAATGTTTTTCTAACATGAAATATTAAACAAATTGGCTTGCCTAGATGTACTTATACAAGACAGTGCAATACAGTAGATGTATAAAACAATTTGAAAGGCATATAACAATATTGAATACAGATAGAGGCATATGGGTTGAGATTATAAGCAATTAAACTTGGGGAGTTGAAGTGAATTACTTATACCACTGGCTGAACGGGAGCTAAAACTATGTATTTTATGACAGAAAACTGGTTACTCAAGATTTTGTTCAAAAAACATGAGAGGTTTGTAGACTCCACATATAAGAAACCATATGGTATTTGTCTTTCTCTGCCTAACTCATTTCACTTGACATATACACTCTCTAGATCCATCCATGCTGTCACAAATGGCAAGATTTCATTTCTTTTAATTGTTGTGTAATATTTTATTATGTGTGCATACCATGTCTTCTTTATCCATTCATCTGTTGACAGACATTTAGGATGCTTCCATATCTTGGCTATTGTAAATCATGCTGCAATTAACATAGTTGTACATATGTATTTTGAATTGTGTTCTTGTTTTTTTATGGATAAATGCCCCAAAGTGGAATTGCTGGGTCATATGGTATATATGTGGAATCTAAAAACAAAACAAAACAAACAAACAATACAAAAACAGACTCATAGAAAGGGATCTTTACCAGAAGGGATGGGTGGAAAGGGGAAAGAGAATTTTGTTTATAATATTGTGATGAGATTATAGGGTGACAGATGATTACTTGAATTAGTGGGGTGATCAAACTGTAAGGTATAAAAATGTTGAATCACTATATTGTACACCTGAAACTAACATAATCAGGATAAGATAGTATACCAACTATATATAAATAAATAGTGGTGATGAATGAAGGATGAAGGGCCATCTGCTCCCACAGCTATGGCTCCCACCTACAGGATTAGCGTTCATGGGCCAGATACATGCCACTTCTAACACTTGTATCAGAATTCCTGTTTTTTCAGGAAAAAAATAGTAGAAATTGTGTTTTAGGGAGAATAAGAGAGGAAAAGGTTCAAATGTGTTTTCACTGTTTCTTAGTTACATTTGAACATAATGATGAAGTAGTTGTTTTTCTTATAGAAATAAAGCACTATTTGAATTTTTAAAATAAATGAATGCAATCAATGTTTTATATACTTTAGTTTATTATAAAGCACTACTTAGGCAAGTATAAGCTTACTTATCCTTGATATTTTTAGAACCTTTATCTACTTAAGGAAACTTTCATTTGTATAAATTCCTTAAACAAGTTTTTAAAAAAATATAAATATAATAATGATTGCTAACACGAATACATAAACTTTAACATGTGTCACACAGTCTTCTATGTCTTTTATGTATAATAACTCATTTGGTTCCCACACCAATCCTATGAGGATGAAACTATTATTATTTCCATTCTAGAGATGAGGAAAGCAGTTCTGAAAGATTAAAAGAAAGCAGAACACTTTTATTAAAATACTTGTTGAGCTTATCTGTGGTGGCAACGGGGATAGAGCATCAACCTGGAACGTGAGGTTGCCAGTTCAAAACCCAGGGCTTGCCTGGTTTGATACCTTCTGCTCCTCCCTCCTTTCTTTCTCTCTCTCTCTCTCTTCCCTCTCTAAAATAAGTAAATCTTAAAAACAAAAACTTGCGGAGACTGCTAAACTTGCAATTTGTAGATTAAAAACTTTCTCTGTAGTTTTGTAATTTTAAAATATTTATCAAAAATGTTCCATTCTGGATATTTCTCCTCTGCTCACAAAAATTCATCCCTTTCTACTTCTAAAAGAAGTTTGATAGTTCAGTCGGTGTAATTTAATTAACCCCAAAAAATAAAACTGTGACTAAAAAGAAAAGGCAGGAATTTATAGGTTGGAGGTAATCAAACACCAAGTTTATTCTTGCAAATGAGGTATACCACTTGCTTAAAGCTGCTGGTCCGATGACCACTTCTTACCCAGAGAATAGAGTGGCTACAGTGTTACCTACTCTGTAGCTGCACTGTACTACCAAACATTAACACAACAAGGCTAGCAGCACCAGTATGGGCCTAGCCAGAAAGGACAACAGCAGGAACCAAAGAAGGCATTAGCTTTAACTTTAAATTTCATTTTCCTCTGTTTACATTAGATTTTTTTACATTATTTAAATGTATTTTGATTACATTTAGCATATTATAGTGACACTTGAAGTGCAACTATTCTATGAGTCCAACTGCATCCCAGGTACAATATAACCAAAGCTTATAACTCAGCTTTGAACATGAGCTCATGCATCAAAGGAGATATAAAGTCTAATCTTCAAAACCCATCTTTATTTACCAGATTTGCAAGAAATCCATTTGGCTTTTTATTAATATTAGTAGTTATTTTTAAAAATTAGACTTTGATTTTCTTTACAATTTTAACCACTCCATTTGCCAGAGACTGCTTTTCTCAGCTACTTACTTATCATGCCATGACATTTACAACCAAAATACAAATCATAAAATTACTAATAATGGGTGCTGAAGGAATTTTTCCCCTCCAAGTTATACCATGCATATATGAACATTGCAGTGAGTTTGCCCACTTAAAATTTATTTAATACTCAATTTATACATAACAGTGAAAAAATGAAATGCATTCTTATGGAATACATCATGAAGATTAACCACCTTAAAATATTTTTATTCAACTGCTTGAAGTTACTGAATAAAGTTTCATTTTAGCTCTCAGATACATTCAATCATTTGCAGTCAACAAAATGTACAATGCATCTACCATGTAGGACAATCCCTGTAACAGGATTCAGAGAAATGATGAGGACTGGAATAAATACATGTGAAACAAATAATTACATGTCCTGAGTGTTATAAAAGGGGAAATCTATTCCAGGTGAGTGTGTATTTCTGTGTGGGTGAGTGCAGCTTCCCTGAAATGATATGAAATCTCAGATTTGAAAGATGAGTAAGAACTCTACTGGACAAGGCTAAAGGATTATGGAGCTGAAATCTGGAGGAGAATTTCAAAGTGGTGGGCACGTGACCCAGGCTGAGAATAGCTTGTTAGAGGATCTGAGAAAAGCAAGAGAGAACTTGATTAACTGAAATCGCAGAAAGAGGCTCATTGTGGCTAGAACAGTGAGAGCCCAGGGCAAGACACGGGATAAATTAGACGGGAGAGAGAGGTAGGTCAGGAGGAGCCCAATCATGGGAGCTTTGTGAGCTTTGTCATGCACAATGGACTTTATTCCAAGAATCAAAGGGAAGCCCCTAGAAAAAAAGGGAAATGACACAGTCAAATCTGGATTTCAAAATATCATCTGGTTATAAAGGGGAAAGCAGTTGGGAAAGGGGACTGATGCCATTAGGTAAGAAAGCACGTAGAATAGGAATGGCAATAGGGAAAGTGGAAAACAGATAGAAATTTAAAAAAAACATTTAAGACATAGAATTGACAATGATTGGCAATAGATTGGGTTTGGAGAATAAATTTGAGAAAGGGGACAAGAATCTTAAATTTCCCCCTTCATTAGTGGGCGGATTAAAGTGGCATTTAAAAAGATAGCAAACAATGGAAGAGAATCATTTGGGTGAAGGAATAATGAGTTCCTTTGGGTCCTGTTGGGTTTGACAGGCTGCAAGGTATCTAAATAGAGATGAACCCAAAACATTGCAGGGAATATGAGATCATTAAATTAGAACACTGCTGTTAAATCAATTATTTTACTTTCTATCTATTTACTGGCATATCTTTGAATGGGAGGCATTTTTAAAGAGAACTATCTTGGTTTATTTAAACATCATACAAAGAATGACTATATAAAAAACAGTGGGCTTTTTTCAATTACAGCCTCAGTTTTATTGTTTACTCTTATTATTTTGTTTTAATAAAACTCATTTTATTACATGTAATATTAATAGACTATGGGCTCCAAGAGTCGAAATATTTTTTCTATTTTATTTGCTCTCTGTACATAAGCTCCTAAGCAGCATCAGAAACACCACTCAATAAATGTTTATTAAATGAATGAATGATGAAGATATATTACGTATTTCATTGTGGCAGTAAAATTATAAAAAGTAACCCAGGGGCAAATGTGAATCTTAGTAAAGAACTTGATGATATAACAATATTTCTAATCCTGTTTTGTAGCGACTTTAGAATTGCAATTAAATTACGAATGTATATAAAACTCTGACAGCATCTGAAGAAACCTAGGAATAAAAATGTTTAAAACACTAATCTGCACATTTTTAAATGATGCTAAAAATATTGAACTTATTAATTCTTCTTCATTTAAAAAAGGTCAAGTCTAGTTAAATTCATATTACATATTGATACTTAATTCAGAAAATATTACAGGCCAGTATGAAATGTGAATTTCTAATTACAATACCAAATTGGCTGTTGGATTTTCACACATGTAATTCTCTTCAACTAAAGTGGGACTAGTACTGAGAAAAACAGAATTTTAAAAGTTAATATCTTTATTTTAAAAAAATTTTAAGTGAAAGAAAGGGGGATAGAGAGACGGACTCCTGCATGCACTCCAACCAGGATCCACCCAGCAACCCCAGTCTGGGGCTGATGCTTTGCACATCTGGGGCCACTCACAATCGAGCTATTTTTAGCACCTGAGGCATAGGCTCCACAGAACCATCCTCAGTGCCCTGGCAGACATACTCGAATTAATCAAGCTGCAAGACGGGGAAAGAGAGAGTGAGAGGGAAAGGGGAAGAGAAGATGGAGGAGAAGCAGATGGTCACCTTTCCTGTGTGCCCTGACTAGAAACTGAACCTGGGACTTCCACATGATGGGTTGATGCTCTACCGCTGAGCCAAATGGCCAGGGCAAAGTTAATACCTTGATGGAGGTTTTATGCCATTACGTAGAGTATGTTTTCTGAAGGTGATTTCTTAAACTTTTGAGGGCTATTAATACACAAATACATATATAAACACTAAGAACAATAGGACTGTGGTCATAAAACTAAATTTCTTATATAATAATCTAAGCTTTAAATAAGAAACTTTGAATATTGTTTTATTCACAAAATTCACATGATTAAATGGGGCTTATTATTTTGATACTTTATCTCAATCTACATAATCTTCATTTTTCTGTCCTTTTAGAAGACATAAACAGTGGGCAACTAGATGATAAGCCATGAAATAGGACTTCAACCATAATGCTGGCTTTAGAAGAGCTCAGCTTTTTGATCTACATTCTTTGATTTTTAAATAAAATCAAAATCTGGACTCTCCATTAGAAACACATTGCACTAAAAAAACAGACATAAAATGAAATGAGTTGTGAAGCTGGAATTGATACTAAGTTACATACTTAGTAAGACAATTTATGTCTTGTTTAGAGAGGGTCCCCATAACACTTTTAAGGCTTGACGCCTATAGCAAATCTCTTATTATTTACAGAGAATTAAAAAGCACAAACTCATTTTCTTATAAAGCTTCTCCAATTCTTCAAATAGTTCTAAGAAATGCCAAATGCTTGCCTTAGTTAACAAGTACACAGATAATCCAAAGTACAGCAGTGTCAGTTAAATAATGTTTGATCCTCAAAGATGCTATTGTGGGACTTTAGTAGCTATAGAAATGTATGAGGTATACATTTTAGCAATTCTTACAATTTTGAGTGAGCTAAGAGAGCTGTTTTATTAATTGAAATAACTGGATAAACAAAAAAACAACTGGCTCCAAAGAATGGAAATTTGTTTTCTTTGTGCTAATAGAACTTCCAGAGGAATGACACTATTTTATTCTTTTAAATTATGCGCAATTTTCTATAAAATAAAGAATACATAGTAATTGTAGAAATTCAAAATAAAGAAAGTAAAATTTACCCCTAGTTTTCCCATTCTTTGTTCTATAAAAATGTTTAAGCATTTTTATCATGTAGTACATGTTAACCATATAGACTATGCTGATAATTTTAAGTGTATTTTTATCATAAAAGTAACTGTAAAGCCATTAGTCAAGGCTACTATCACAGCAGCCTGACCAATGCAGGTTCGCATTAGATTCGAACAGTCGGTAATAAAACAACGGAGCCAAGAACTGGTGAGCCATGAGCTTTAATTCTAGCTTGCACCCGGCGGGCAAGCAAAAACACACACTGGGCTCCAAAACCCACACATTCAGTGCTCACAAAGCTACTGACTTATCCGAGTTTCCTAGAATCAAAGCTTTCCAGCTCACCAGACTTATTCACCTCTGTTTCCCATCTCCTCCTGCACAAACTCTTAACAAACTGGCTTCTTCCTCAGCACTCTGCCATCTCGGCTGCTTCTCCTGGCCTTCACGTGGCCTTAATCTGCTCTCCTCTCTAATACCTCAGGAACCAAGAACCAAGAGAGAGAGATCAAGCTACTGCTCTCTCCCACTTTATAGCATAGACTCAAAACCTTTAATCCCATTATACATAAAGAAAGTCTCTGATACAAAGCCACCCATCTGAGGCATAATGGGATTCCTCAAGAGAGTGCACCACCCTACATCATCCAATCAGTCAAGGGTGTGGGGAAGAGCTTACTCTTAAACTAAGCCTTAGGCTATGACGACCCGGCCTGCCCACAGCCTGTTCCAGAACACACATTAATATCAACGAACTTCCATGTGGGCAGCGCCATCTTTAACAAAGTGAGCATAATATATTTTATCTGCCCAACAGTAACACACTGTAGAGAATTTAAAATATACACAAATTTGTCCATTTAAAAATAAATTGTATACATTCACTAGGTATAAATATATTTTGAGCACTTGTTTTTAGTTCAAAAATTGTGCATGTGATTACTTTAAGTATATTTAAGGCATCTTGGACAAGTCAGTACTTTCACGTTTGCATGAAAATACAGTAACTCTTTCAGAAAACATTTAATATACCAGCGAACAAAGCTGTACCAGTGAGAAAGAAAGGGCAGGGCCACTCCTGAGGAGCAGAAATGATTAACTAGGCTGAGAAGAGGTTCACAGAATACTAAGTGTGAGCTTTCTTCACCAAGTGCTTTAAAGGTGTGGTGTATTCTAGAATTGAGAGGCTGAACTTCGCACAGTACTACTGGGTATCAGTCCAGGTTTTCCCAACTCCTAATCCATGAACAGATTAAATGCTCTATGTTTTTCAGACTTGGTTTGATTTCAGACAGATTTTGAACTGAGAGTGAGAATCATGCACACAGAAGTTCTCATGTTTATTTAGTGTGTACCATGGAGCCCTTGCATTTATAGTGACACTAGGTTTTTATAAGAATACAAAGGTAAATTATATATGTTATAGTTCTTGACTCAAAATCTTATATTGTAGCTGAAGTTATGAAACATGAGTAAAAAATGCATAAGATATAAAACATCAATTTTATTCTTTATTATTATAGATCTGTAAGAATTGCTTGTAAATATTGAGACAGTGCATATTTGTGTCTATTGAGCATTTACACATAGAATTTATGATGTGCCTAAATTATACTGAAAAGTTTCAAAGCTCTGTACTGTCTATGTACTTCACTGGTCACACGCCATGCATTTCCGTATATATAACAGGAATGATGGAATAAGCCATGGAATAAACTCAAGGACCACCATCAAGCTCTTCTCACATTCTTACTTGGAATTCTTTATACTTTGAATATATTACATTAATTTGTAGCAAGATATTTTGTCATTTAAAAGTATTAATTTCACTAATGTAATTGTATATTCACATCTTAAATTTCAACTACTATCACCTTAAAACGGAAAATCAAATATTTCCTCTTCAAGTCCCATGAACATTTCCCTCTTTGGTATTTTAAAGTCAAGCTACATACTCTGGTAGGAAATGGGTAGCAATTGACTAGGCTACTGTTTGATGGTTAAGTATATATTTTGTGTTGGACATCTGACAGAATTATGAGCAGCAATATCAAAGCATATTTTTAGGTATAATTCCCATTTTATTTTGCTTTTGAAAGCAAATGTTATGCATTTTTAAAAAGTCCCAGGCTCTCAGCCCTGACCAGTTGGTTTAGTGAATAAAGCCTTGGCCCTGAGTGCAGACATCACAGGTTTGATCCTCGGTCAGGGCACACATGAGAAGAAGATTGCCACTTCTTCTCTTCCACTCCCTCTCCTCCTTCACTCTCTCTCCTCCTCTCACAGCCAGAGAAGCTTGACTGGTCCAAGCTTAGGCCCTGGGCACTGAGGATAGCTGTGGGCCTCAGATGCTAAGGATAGCTTGGTTGCTTGAGCGTTGGCTCCAGACAGGGGTTGCTGGGTACCCGGTCAGGGCACATGCAGGAATCTGTCTCTCTATCTCACTTAAAAAAATAAAATATAATAAAAAATAAAAATAAATAAATAAAAAGTCCTATCCTCTCACCCAAAATTCATTTTTCATTAAAGATATTTATATTTTGTGTATAGAGTTTTAAAAGTCAAAGTTCAAATTATTCTTCAGCAACATTTCCTTTGGAATGAGTTAAATAAGATGAGTGGGAAAGATTCTACATACTGATGTTATCTTCACCAACAAAACTTCCATATACAGTTTGTCCGTAAAGTCATGGTGCACTTTTAACCGTGTGACCGGTCAAAAGTGCACCATGACTTTACGGACACACTGTATTTACTTTTTATTCCTCTGTTTCAAAACTAACTGTAACAATAAATGTATTTTTAATTAACAAAATAAATGGTTTCATTTGGGCTTCTCCATAGGATAAAATGACTTTAAATACATATATCAGATTTCTTCTGTCTCTGAATTAAGCACATACCTGAAACTCATGACACCTCCTAATATATGCCCTATTACTAAAACACAGTACCAGCACCTGATGGATGATGTATTTTGGTACTTTTCAAAAGGTTCTTCTTTTGCTTTATAGAAGACATACAAGGCAGGAGCATCTAGAAAACATTCTAATTAAGTCAGAGGCCTACTTGGGGGTCAAGACATACATGACAAGAATGTAGGATATTGGTACTATGCCCAAAGGAAGCTACAATGCTCTAGCTACGCGGCAGAGCCCTGCAGACTGCTGATGTCCAATAGAAACAGGATGTGAACCACATCTGTAACTTTTAATGTAGTAGCCACAATAAAGAAAGGTAAAAAAAATGTAAAATTGATTTTAATGATATACTTTATTTAACCCAATATATTTCCAAGTACTATTTATTATCAAGTGTTCAGTCAAAAATTATCAATGAGATATTTTACCTTTTCCCTCCTGTATTGCTGTATATTCCTTTCTTTTTTTTTATTTTTACAGGGACAGGGAGTCAAAGAGAGGGATAGACAGGGACAGAGAGACAGGAACGGAGAGAGATGAGAAGCATCAATCATCAGTTTTTCATTGTGACACCTTAGTTGTTCATTGATTGCTTTCTCACATGTGCCTTGACCGCGGGCCTTCAGCAGACCGAGCAACCCCTTGCTGGAGCCAGTGACCTTGGGCCCAAGCTGACGAGCTTTTGCTCAAGCCAGATGAGCTCGCGCTCAAGCTGGCGAGCTTGGGGTCTCAAACCTGGGTCCTCCGCGTCCCAGTCTGACGCTCCATCCACTGCGCCGCAGCCTGGTCAGGCCTGTTTTGCCTTGTAAACTCACTGTGTACCTTACATTTACAGCACATCTTTAATTCAGAATAGCCACTTTCAAGTGTTCAATAACTGTGTGGGGTTGGTTAGTGGCTACTGAAATGGACTGAACTGATCTAGAGAATCTATACGAAACAGCAATAGCTCAACCAACATACGCTTGGGCACATGGTCCCTAGGTCTATAGGGATGTGGGAGTAAGACAGGAAGGGGCCTCCTCCTCTTCCTTCAGGCACTTTAACTCAGGTACTTGCACATTTGACAATGTAAAGACAATATAAGTGAAAGATATTTTATTAGCTGGTAATATTTCTTACAGCTAATTTTTAATGAGCACTTACCATACATGTGACTTAATCGATTAAGTCACTTAACCCTTACAATAGATCTGTGAAATAGTATATGCTTTTAGCCCCACATTACAGAAGATGCCTGGTTGGAAGACCTCATGGAAGAAGGGCAATCAGTGTTTGCAGATGTGGTTTCTTAACAAAGAGAAATAATGCTCCCGTAATAACAACTTTAACTATTTTAAAATGTAGTAATCATCTAGGTCGCTTCTTTCATTGTACAGGTGATAAATTTAAGGCAACAGATGCTGCCTGAAAAATACAAATGTTATTAAAAGCCAAGGTTCATTCTGTATCTCATAGTAACTCAAGATTTAGGATATGTGGATGAAAATGTAGACTCGAATCACACACAACACTTTTAATAACAATGAAGTATGTGTCAATAAATACCTAAAAAAACATTCACAGTAAAATAACTTCAGTCTATAAATAGAAATCAATGTTGAGGCCCTGGCCAGTTGGCTCAGTGGTAGAGCATCAACAGGGTGTGTGCATGTCCTGGGTTCAATTCCCAGTCAGGGCACATAGGAGAAGCACCCATTTGCTTCTCCACCCTTCCCCCTCTCCTTTCTCTCTATCTCTTTCTCTTCTTCTCCTACAGCCAAGGCTTCATTGGAGCAAAGTTGGCCTGAGTGCTGAGGATGGACCCATGGCCTCTGCCTCACTCACTAGAGTGGCTCTGGTTGCAATGGAACAATGCCCCAAATGGGCAGAGCATCGCCCCCTAGTGGGCATACCAGATGGATCCGAGTCAGGCGCATGTGGGAGTCTGTCTGTCCACCTTCCCCTGCTTCTCACTTCAGAAAAACACACACAAAAAAATCAATATTGAATGCAAAAGGTCAATAAATTGAAGATGGACTGCACAACATTGTGATGTGAGTGAATAATAAGCAAGTTTTCATAAATCCAGTTTTCTCTCTACGTATAAGAACCATTTGTAGAAGTTATCTTACTAATGTTTCAATTTTTTTTTTTTTCAGGGACAGAGAGAGAGTCAGAGAGAGGGATAGATAGGGGCAGACAGACAGGAATGGAGAGAGGTGAGAAGCATCAATCATCAGTTTTTCATTGCCGTTGCGACACCAGACCGAGCCACCCCTTGCTGGAGCCAGCGACCTTAGGTCCAAGCTGATGAGCTTTTGCTCAAGCCAAATGGGCCCGCGCTCAAGCTGGCGAGCTCGGGGTCTCGAACCTGGGTCTTCCACATCCCAGTCCGACGCTCTATCCACAGTGCCACCGCCTGGTCAGGCTAATGTCTCAATTCTTGATACAAGGTTATAGAAAATAAAATGACAAGCTAAAGCTAATCCAAATAATGAAACTATATTTTCTAATTATGGCTAGTATTTAGATACATACTATTTATAACGACAGATACAAAAATGCCCTCTGACTTCTGTTTAACTTGTACTTATTATTCAAAACTCCAAGCCTGCCTGACCACCTCATTCCCATTACTGTCTCTATTTTATGCTCTGAAAGGACCATTCACATCTCCTTTGACATATTTCCATGGTTAGAGTTTTATACTTATCTATATAATCATTTGGTTGGTGTCTATATCAACCATTTGTTAAGTTTCAGGAATGCAGGAATCATATCAATTTCTGCTCAATATTTTATATTAATAAAGTACCTAATACATAGTAGGTACTCGATAAATATTTGTTAAGTAAATTAATAAATGCGCTCAGCATTTTATAAAAATAATTTTACTAACTCTGAAAATAATCCTATTAGTTATCTTTACTTTTAGTTCATAACAAAAATAAATCAGATTAAGTGATTAGCCCAAGACCTCATAGCTAATAATAATCAGTATTGAACTCCAGTAGTTTGATTCTCTTAATCAGTTTCCAGAATCCCAGCCTCATTCTGTTAGTTCTTCCCAATACTCAGTCCAAATACTATTATTGACTCTATGTCTTAAAATTGTTCTTTTTTTTTTTTTATACTATCTCTGCCTAGGCCAGACTCTGACACAATTATCTTCTAAAATATAAACCTGCCATCAAATTTCTAATTAAAAATCTTCAATAGTTGTTCAACACCTAAGAATAAAAGTCAAAACTGCTAAGCATAACAAATAAGGTCCTCCAAAACCTAGACTTTGTCTACGCACCACTGCAACCATAACTCCAATTGATCTTACAAATAGTCTTTGCATAAAAATACTAAATAGTCCCCAATAATCTGTGTTTTACACCTGCCTGTTTTTATGTACCCTTTCCCTTCTGTCTAGAAACCCTTCCTCCTTTTCTCTGCCTAGTGATCTCCTCTTTAGCTTCATGACCCAATTAAAATATATTTCTTAAAATCTTCCCTGATAAGCCAGGTTGACTCTGAACCACTCCCTCCTCTTCTCTGAGTCATCAAAGCACATCTAACTCCAACATGGCATGAACATCTTGTATACTAAAACCTGGGAAAACATTTACATCAACTCTTTCTTTTTAACAATTTAGTGAAAACTGACTAGTTCATAGTTGTCAAACCTAGTGAGTGTGAATAGAGACAGATTTCCAAATTCTATATTTACAATTCAAGTTAAGGAAACAAGAACATTACAAATATTTATGCAGTTATAGAGCAGGGCTTTTGCCTTTGAGTGGGACAGTTCTGGACACTGAGTGAGAAGAAGGGGTGGACTGTGCTTGGGCCATGTAAAATTTCAGGAGTCAGAAGAAAACTCTCCCGTCAAAATGTACATATTAATTTGAAAGAATGACACATTTTATTATTAAAAACATTACAATTAGTTTTTAAGGATTGAGCACATAAGAAAACCACTTCAGGAAATTTTTATAAAATCTGTGGAACAGCAAATGTATATAGGAGGTATTACAATTTGGCAGCCCCAGGTAAATATTCTCGACTTTTTACCAAAGAGTTGTTTTATATATCTATATTTTTTCCCCCTCTTAACAGAATCCACTGTTGCACTGTAAGAAAAAGAAAATTACATAATAAAACTATATCTGGTCAGATTTTTACCATAAATTGTCTTCTCTGTTCTCACCTGCATATCTCTCTACATAAACTACAAATTAGAGTAAAATATACTTAGTGCTAGAACCACATAGAAGCCTGCAGGTAAAATTTTATGTAAAATTATTTTTCCTATTTCATCTGTATTAGCACATATTTTAATAAATGGGAAATACATATATTTTAAAAATTAAAGAAACATGTTAGAACCTTATTTTCTGATTATAAGTATCACTCATATTTATTATGAAGCATTTCACATGGCATCTGCTTTATTTATTTCTCTATTACTGTACATAAAAGCAGTCATCCCATATTAGTTATGTTTGAGTATAAGTTGAAACAATATTTAAAAAAGACCACTTTAATGTTGTATTAAAGTCCTTTATAATAGTTTTCAACAATAGATTCTCTTTGCAACTGCTTTTCATCAACTACATCAAGATGTAAAATAGAATATATGCATTTAAAAATTGTAAAGATGATTACATGAATGGATATTCCTATGTGATGATAAAATCCAGTAATATGTATTTTCCATTGAAATCAACAGGAAACTTTATATGCCTCCACTGGACCCTTTTCACTCCAGTTGCTGGTTAAATGTGAGGTACACCATGCACATCAATGCCAGCGTACGCATTTCGGCTTTGCCTTTGTAAACTATCATTTTATATTCATTATGCAGTTGCTTATATTTATTTCAAATTAGAAACTAGTGCTCCTAGATTTAATTTTAATGTATTTTTATACTATTTATAATATATTAACATACATTTTATATAATAGTTAATTCAAGGCACTAAAATAATGACTTTTTTTAATAGCTGCATTTACCTATTCCTTTTTTCTTCATATTCTTATTTAATTTTAAGAATGTCAAATTGGTGTAACAACCAAATATCTGCATCTTAACTTTCCACACATATATTAATGGGTGGGATCAGAAATATAATAAAATTGATCACACTATTAAAATGAAACCCAAAAACCAATCTGAAATAAGAAGTCAAGTATTCTATAATCCTAGAACAAAACAAGGATTTCTTATTACTCTTAGTTATATAACTCTTTGTTGTTTTTTTTTCTGCCTTGTAAAATAACAGTCTCTTTTAATATTTTTTGAGCCTAAAATGGAGACCAGCTAAATTTAATTTCCTGGAAGGTTATTCAACAATAATTCTGTAGCAAGTATGTCTTCTAGACAATACTATAATGTTGAAAATGAATAAAGAGAAATTAAAGAAACTGTACACTGCCTCAAGATGGGAATGGTTCTTTCAGTAATATGAAGTCAATAATAACAAGAGTGCATTTGTGCATACATGAGCCATTTCAACACAGGGACCCAGGTGCTCCCCCAACCCAATGCAATGTAGCCATGTCATGACTATTACTTTACATTTTAAACCACTAAATCCTCCTTGTTCAAATAGATTTAGGAAATTAGTAGTATAATACCTGCGGATTATAAATTTCTGAGTTATTTTATAAGCATTAATTGCTAATGTTTACATAACCCATTCTTTAAATCGGGAATGATCACTTAAATATTCATAAAATAATATTAATACTATAAAATGTATTTGCTTTTGTCACCCAATTTAAGTGGACCTCATCTATGGATATAGCCATAATCAAACCATATATATGCATTTTGATTATATTCATATAGAAAGAGAGAGAGAGAGAAAAATAATTTTAATGTTGACTATTTTATCTAGTTAAGATATTACATTAAGACTCTATAAGGCACATTTACTACTAGAGAATCACTACAGTTGCTTCTTTTTGCTATTCTCCAAGACTATTATAAGTATAAACTAATGCAAAATTTGGTCATCTACAGAAGTGAATTAATATTTTAAAGATGGCATATTTGAAGTAGAACATTAACA
>CM072995.1:70266239-70471239 GCA_037038555.1 Rhynchonycteris naso
GTTACAGGTGTACTTTTGATTGTGAAGAATCTGAGTAGGAAAAATTCTTTCATTTATACGTATATATTATGATCAGTATTTTAGTACAGACAGGCTTGTGATAATCCCAATTTCCTTTCCATCAGTCTAAATACATTCTTACATCACTTTAGTAATTCAGATGCCAAGCCAGATAGAGAATATGGTCCACCTTTGGAGATATGAAATAGTGATTCATAATTTTGTTCTGTGGCCACCACTGGAGTGTTGCTCCAAGGTTGCAACTAAATCATAACCTTTGCACTCTGTCCATGCCTCTTTTATCTCATGACCATTTATGTATATATTTCATTTTCCTGTCCCAAATTGTAAATTCACTAAGAGTGAGATCCGTTCCTAGATCAATATTGTATCCTACCAGCATGATCTGCACATAAAGCCTTCAAATACTTGTTGCTTTATAAATGAATAAATAAATCAAATATTTAATAGATGAAGGTGGCAACAGTCTTTTTTTATTTTTTTACTATTGTTACATTCATCTATTGTCTACCTACTGCACTGTAGCACTACTGTTGAGAGGGAGATTTCAGAGGCGAAATAGTTGACATATGCGAACATAAGCGAACAAGGGAACCACTCATCTGTGGCCATAATGTAATGAGGACATCTTTACAAAGGCAGTGGTAATTTTTTTTTCTCAAGACAACACATGCTATCTGTTATTCAAAAGTGAACTCTGTTAGCATATCTGCAATGATCAACCTCGCAAGCACTCCCATAGTTTACATGTCTAATGATAAAATGAATTTCATCACATAAAACAAAAATGTAAATATTTATTCAGCATCTACTACATACAGATATATTTTAAATGTTTTACACACATAATTTCTCATTTTTGCATCCAGCCTCCAAATTGGATAATAATATTCCCCTTGTTACAAACTGAAGAAACTGGGAGTCATATAGGTTAAGTTGCTCAGGGTCAAACAGTATTTAATCCAGTCTTCAAATCCAAGTCTTTTTATTCAAATGCTTGTTCTTTCCGTTATGCCACAAGGTCTCCCTAATAATTATTGCACAAATTTCCCAGACCATTTTTTATGTACAGAGTACTGTGTTACATGCTGTGGGGAAGCAGAGAAGGGATTCATAGTAAAACCCAATCTAGCCTCTGCCTTGGAAAATTTCACTGATGTAATATGGGTGGTAAGATATGGGTCCTATCTGGCCTACCTAGAATACAAGTTAGAGTGTGATTAGTATATTAAGAGAGGACAAATGTCATGTGGTGTCTGAACTCTGGAAAATCATCCTGGGAGATTGTGGAAGCCTAGATGGAGGAGATCTTAGGATTGGAAATGGTCTCCCATTGAATAAGACTTCTGTAAAAGGAAATATATTTGAGAATGCTCCAAAGAGATGCAAAACTAAAAATATTATGATGAGTTGTATCTTGCAACTGGCATATAGTACAGATTGATGGGAGCTTACTCAATGAGTCAGGGAGGAGTGGAATACACAAGGGCTAATTAGATATCAAATTGGAGGAACTTAAATATCAGAATGAGGAGTCTGAATTGCTTTCCTTAGGCAATAAGAGTTTCAAAATTATTATTAAAGCTGGACAGTAATAAGATTACAGGTATTTTAGAAAAGTTAACTTTGACTTATGTGTAAAAGAAAAAGAATTAGAAACTTAGGCAGACAAAGGTCAAGTACCTTGCCAGGGTGACACAGCCAGCTAACATTTAGTATGTGAAACAAAGAAGATTTAAGTATTCAGTTAAAATATTCATATGAAAAGAAAAACTTAAAGAGTCAATAAAATATTAATTAAAATGTATTGAGGTTATTTTTCACTGGAAGTAACTAGCTTTTTGTAAGTTCTTTAAAAATAAAATAAAACTATTTTTGTCTTGTAGAGGTATCCAATTTGTATGATTATCTTAGGAGAAAAAAAGCCAAAATAGAATATCTATTTCTCTAATAAAAATGTTTTATTTTATTAAATAAGTTCTTTTTTTTGATAGAGACAGAGAGAGACAGAGGGAGGGACAGACAAACAGAAAGGGAGAGATATGAGAAACATAAATTCTTTGTTGTGGTACCTTAGTTGTTCATTGATTGCTTTCTCATATGTGCCTTGAGTGGGGGCTATAGCAGACCAAGTGACCCTTTGCTCAAGCCAGCAACCTTGAGCTCAAGCTGGTGAGCCTCGCTCAAACCAGATGAGCCCGTGCTCAAGCTGGTGAGCTCATGGTTTCAAACCTGGGTCCTCCGTGTCCTAGTCCAATGCTCTATCCACTGTGCCACTGCCTGGTCAGATTTATTAAAGAAGTTTTAATCATGTAATTGCTATTAGGGCTTTTAAGGCAATATTATTTCCAAAAACAAGTCTAAAACATGTTAACTCCAACTTAAAAATAATGGTTAAAATTTTCTGGTAAATGATATAAAAATGCTAAATCAATGGTAATTAAGCAAACAGGTAATTTTTCTCTAACCAAATAAAGAGCTTACTCTTACATTTAAAGGACTATTTTATTAATGAGAAATGATAGAACTCTTTAGAATTACAGCAAAATAAACATCAAAGGTTACTAATAGGACAGTGTAGAAAAAGTAACAAATACTAAAAGTAGACCATGCAACTATGAAGGTTTATTTTCTTCTGGCCACTTTGAATTTGTAATTTAAAAAGTGCTTTTCCTTAAATATGAGATCATCGATGAAGAGAAAGATAAGACACATTTATTATATTACCTAGCATTGGGTGGAGACACGAACACTATTAACTGTTAATGTTAAAACTGTGAATTAAAATATTGGTATGTTTTACACTTTTTCAGAAATCATAGCAACAAATTTTTATTACATAAATTTTGACTTAAAGTAATCAAGGACAGAAAATAAAGGTTAAAATTTTATTTTAAATTGTGGTAGCCTAATCTGCTAATCAAGCTATGCTTTGATATATTTATGTTTTTGATACCTTTTCATGATACAAAAAGTAATAATTTGATGCTGAATGTGAGTACCAAAGTTCATAAATAAAACAAATATGTAAATGAAGCATTTTAATTATCATTATGATTGTTCAATTTTACAAATAAAACACTACTGAAAAATACAGCTTTGCATTTTATAAAATAAACCAGAAAAACCGTTTAATAATATTGAGAATTATGTATATATTTTATATATATTATATATATTTGAGAATTTTTATATATCATTTTAAGCAAAATTTTCAAAATGTGGCAGAGCTAAACATTCATATATTTATAAAATGCCATAAATAAATACAGAAGTAAAAATATTCTGTTAAATATTCACACAGAAATAAAATAGAGAAGAACTTATGTTTTAGAAAAGAACTTTTTGTCGATAAATGTAATTCTTTTGTTTTCTTGTTGGCTGCTGAAGTAAAATTATTAACATATAGTGATTCATATTGTAAAAGAGAATACATTGATTCTTCTTGTCGCTTTTCTGAAAACTATTTCTAGGTGAAAAACTTAAGATGATAAAGGCCACAGTGCAGACTACTGTTAGCACCAGGTTTTTTAAACTGCTGCATATGTTATGAAGCAGCAGAAACTTTCACACAGTAGAAACACTTGCTATATTTCAGTATAGGGACTGCTGGTTATTATCTCTGCTATTAAAACACCTTGTTCGTGGTTTGATAACTTCTTTTAGTAAAGCAAGTTAAATTGTAATTCAAACTATTAATCATTTAGCTACCACTAAACCTTCCATGAATGTTTTATTTACCATTTATTATTTCTTTTGTACTTTGTGAAAATTATATAAAGGACACAGACATCAATTTCTCACACATGTAGACAGTAGTCACACTTTATAACTTCCTCTGATACACAAAATTTGCATACACTCTAATCTGATTTATTTCCATTTCACTTGCTATTAGCTCTACCTATTCTCTCTTATTATTCTTTCTCTAATTCTCTGATTTTCCTCCCTCTCCTTCCTTCTTCCCCTTCCCACCCCCGCCTCTTGTTCTCTTTGTCCATGGTAATAAAACAAACAAATAAAATTCTCAAAAGTTAATACTTAAAACCTTCCAATTTTACTTGGCAAGAACTTAATGGCAATATCCACCTATAGTAACAAAAGAAAAGGTACTGTATAGACCTAATTAAAGACAGACATACAAACACGGGAGGGGAAGAGGAAAAGGGAATGAGGAAACGGGACAGAAAGGAAGAGAATCAATGTATAAGGAGTGTATTTATGCCTTGAAAAAAAAAAAACAATATGACCTGTATTTTTTTTTCTTCCTCTAAAAGCAAAGGCACATTTGAGATACATAAAAACACTTTCTCTTTTCTCTTTTTTGTTTATTTAGTTTTTACTCAATTCTTTTGCAGGATGGAAACAGCAATAATGCTGTTATGTGAGGAAGTTATACATAATGAAAGAGAAGTTTCCTCATTTTTTAACAACTATTTTTATAGTTCATGGTGTTTTAATAAGTCATATGTAATAGATATCTGAAAATAAAGCTAAAATGTGTGCAAGAAGGATTCAAATCAGAATAATGAAATCATCACATTTAATTAAGTCGATCATGTCATGCCCATACAAACACTATAAACATTGTACAACAAATATTAAACTATGGTTATAAAAATAAAGCTTCACTTTCAGTTGAGTTAATGTTAAAAATAACTTTAATTACTTTTCAAGGTTATAAACAAAATTAGTTTATTGGATAATAGACTAATATATATGCCAAGGTAAATCTAGCAAAAATTTCATTTCTAGCACAGAAAACTCTGAGCTTATTTTAAGCGTAACAGCAAGGAATGATAAACCCTTAATAGAGATACACTTGATTTTTCATTTGCTAAAATTTGCCATCAGTGTTTTAAAGCAGTATGATTTTCACTTTTTCTAATTAGACTTATCAGATGTTGATTGCTGCATATAAAAACCATGCTTCTTCCTCTGAATAAAAGGTTTCATTGGTCTATCTAAATATCCAGCTATCTATTACTAAAATTATCAGTTATCTTTCATAGGCAAGATCTTATTTTTTAGCTAAACATATTTTGGAAATCCAGATAGTAAAAAATAAAAAAGTCAATGTTATCAAAGAAAGGTCACTCATAAGAAAAATTGTATAGGCACCAAATTATTACAAAGAGAGAACAAATACACTATTTAAATAGATGCTCCAGATATATAAAAAATGTCTCATACCAGAAAATTTACTCTCATGAAACACTGTTAATAATAATGAAAATAATATTGTGGGTCAGAGGTATCAGTGAAAGCAACTCTATGTGACCATGTATGTCACCAACATTCTGGATACACCTATTTCCACTTACGCTTTGAGCACTACTGCTTCTTACCAGTAGGCAGCACTGTTACATCTTTTACCTGTTACCAATGTTAATGTCGCACGTGCCATCTGTAACTTATTACATGTTATCTGACATTGGCTTGCATTTTAGCCTCATTGTTTTTGCTCCATGCTATTTATCTCACAGATATTCTTCTCTTCCTAAAAGCAAACTTATAACTAATAATAAAATATCAGCAATGTCAGGAAGTGTGCAATTAATGAATGTTACCATTTCTTTACTAGTTAGTAGTTTATTCCTTATTATAACTTGAAAGAAACTGCAATTAAGAGTAGTATGAAACTGATTTAAAGAGTTTAGTATTAAGGACTGCATTTATTATGTTATATATTCATTAAACTATTGCTTTTATATTAAGGCTTATCTAAACCTTGATATTAAAGCATCTATTTTTAAATTACCTATATATTTATCCTTTCATAAAAATGAATTAAAGCATAATGAATTATTTGGAAATCTACACACATAACTCTATAAGGGAAAATATACAGTGACATTTGTAAACAAGCTATATTCTACAAATTAATAGAAGGCCACATATTCACTTGACACAATCCATCCTACTTTCACCAGAATTACTATTTTCTACTTCATCAAAAAGCATGTATATGTAAAATAGGGCAGCATCAAATATATTAAGAGAAATTCTTTGGTTCCTTCACTAACTAATCAGAGATGCACAGACAAGGACCTTTTAAGTTTAATAATACCTGCTCATTAAATGATGCTAAACACTAAATACCATGAACAGCAGGGAATTTCAGTTTACATTAGAGAAAAAAAAATAAAAGGGAAAAATGACTGAAGTTGGTCAGCTCAAACTGATAGGGCACTTCAAATGAATAACAGGAGAATAAAAGAGACACTCTAGGTTAAATTCAGTTCTCCTATTCCTTTTCTTGAAAGTGCTTAACTTCACAAATTTTGTTTGAATTAGCTAAACTGCCTAAATCAAAGCATATATAAAGTTAAACAGGCAACTACATTTCACAGTAGTTTACCTATTATACAATAGATAAAACTTTAATTTTAAAAAGGTGATTTTGATTTTTAAATGTGTATATTCCTTTTCTTCACTGAAGCAACTGATGTGCTTAGTTTCTAAGAAAACACTGCTTCCAAAAACCAGTATCTGATAATGCTTAATAAAGTTTTATGGAGCAAATTAGGCTTTACTGCACAATATTTATTTTCCATACCTTTTAAAAAGTAGGACATTTTCTCTTAGTTAATAACTTTTGATTTAGAATTCTTTAAAACCATATATTTTTTCCTTACTTGAACCTGATTTCCAAATTCTTATTTACATTGCATTTCTCTCAGTAAAGTAAGTCCAAAATTAAAAAAAGTGTAAAGTAGTCAAAATCCTTTGCTAACAGTACTTCTCTTTCCATTAATTACCCCATTCCTGTACTTGACTAAATTTCACCCTCACCTCCTTTTTTATAAATGGTAACACCATTCCTAAAGTTACACATAGTCCTGGTGAAATTATCCTGCCCTCCAGGGCAGATGGATGCCTATAATGGAAGAAAAGGAAAAGGTGGTCCTTCTTAACACCAAGAATTAGTTGCTGACTAACAAACTCAATTAGCAAGTAAGAAGTATTTGAGGCCCTAGATGGTTGGCTCAGTGGTAGAGCATCAACCTGGCATGTGGATGACCTGGGATCGATTCCCAGACAGGGCACACAGGAAAGTGCCCATCTGCTTCTCCATGCCTCCCACTCTTGCTTCTCTCTCTCTCTCTCTCCTGTTCCTGTAGCCATGGCTTTATTGGAGCAGGTTGGCCCCAGGATGCTGAGGATAGCTCCATGGACTCCGCCTCAGGCGTTAAGAAGAGCTTGGCTGCTGAGCAAAGGAGCAATGCCTCAGATGGGCAGAGCATTGCACCCTAGTGATTGCGCCCTAGTGGGTCTGCCAGGTGGATCCCCATCGGGGTACATGTGAGAGTCTGTTTCTGCCTCCCCTGCTCTCACTGAATTAAAATAAAAAGTATTTTGATCCCAAAAGCATTTCCTTGCTAACTTCAAATATTTGTGCTTCCCCCTGCAAAAAGAAATGCCTATGTTAAAGTATCTGGAGGTGGGGTCTTTAGGAAGTGATTAGATCATGAAGGTGGAATCCTCAGGATGGGATCAGTGACCTTGAGACCCCAGAGAAACCCCTCAGTCCTTCAATCACAGGTATTAAAGTGAGAAGAAGGACCACACTGAGGGAGTAAGGCCACATGAGACACCTCATTTGTCAGTTCCTTGATCTTAGACTTCCTAGCATCCAGGACAGTGAGAAATAAATACATTTCTGTTATTTGTAAGCTACCCAGCTTTTGGCATTTCTGTTATAATGGTAAATGGACTAAGCCAGCTGTAAAATGGGAGGCTCTGAAAAAGGCTCCTTATCAGATTCTTTGCTTAAGACACAAATAATATCCTTGTTATTTTGGAATATTTATCAATATCTTCTAGGGACTTATATTTGTGCTTCACTTAAGTCATATAATTTAATCAATTATGAATTAAAAAATCTGTAAAACAAATAAGGGTAAGGGTAAGGGTAAGCCATGATCTCCCATATCACTATCATAGCATTTCTCAAAGACTGTTCCATAGAAAACAAATTTCCCAGGATAGACTAAAATAAATAGGCTCCATGGTAAAAAACAACAACAAAAAAAACTGAGTTTCTCATACATCGATGCACAAAAACTGTTAACCTATAAAAGGCTATGAGAACTGTAAAGAACACTGGTACCCCTTTTTCATTAGTAATTAAATTCCATATATGTATATTAGTGTTTGTATGCATATATTTCTTTCTTTTTTTTTTTTTTAAGTGAGAGGAAGGGAGAGAGTGAGACAGACTCCTGCATGCACCCTCACTGGGATCCACCTGGTAACTCTCATCTGGGGCTGATGCTCCAATCAAACCAGCTATTTTCAGCACCTGGGGCCTACACTCAGACCAACAGAACTATCCTTAATACCTGAGGCTGATGTTTGAACCAATCAAACAACTGGCTGTGGGAGGGGAAAATAGAGCAGAAAGAAAGGAAAAGGGGGAGAGAAGCAGATGGTTGCTTGTATGTGTGCCTTGACCACAGATCTAACCCCAGGACATCCATATACCAAGGCAAATGCTCTATCCACTTAGCTAACTAGCCAGGGCCTGTATGAATATATTTTACTGAAGGTAGGTTACTGTGTTTGAATATAAGATACTGCCCTGACTCAGCAGGTACTGTTACATAATAAGCAGAATTCTACCTCTTCACCTTTCTTTAATCCAAAGAATTCTGATTTTTAAAATGTATCTCCCAAGGATTGTGGACAAGGGATTGTGGACCTGTACAAACAAACCAGGTCAAAACTACAGATGTAGTTGGCAAGGAGTAGAGTCAGTAGAAGTGAACAAACAAAATCACTTGCATAAGACACATTGCAGGATTTTTGTAGTGGCATTGGGCTGGAGTACACTTAAATAAATTATATGGTCTGAGTCAGCTTGTTTACACCAGGCCACACACTGCTGGGCACACAGTAGGTCCGCAATAAGTATTCATTTAATGGATTAGTTCACTGATGAAGTCTAATGCTGACTTCAGTATGTAATTGTGTAAATTGTTAAGATAGGTGGATATCTGTTCTTTACACAATATCTCGAGAGGTAGCAACCTTACTGCTTCTCTTGAAGGTAGCCTGACAATGAAAATATCATCCTTGTATTCAAATACTTCTGCTTTAATTTTAATTTATATTCCTTTTAATTTATAACAATAGAAAACATGTATTAGAACCATAATCTTTAAAAATATACTCAATATTTCCATTTCTTTTTTCAGTTAAACAAACCTATTTATAGTCTTTTCTCTAGAAAGATGATGGGGATGACATTCACCTCTTCCATTTTACTCCCTTCACTGTCTCTAGACCCTTTTATTATTACTCTAGAATAAAAGGAATAATGACATAAACTGTACACAGATTTTTGAAAGTGTGTTATAAGCAACATTCAACACACTCTAATTTCCTTTCAAATGTGAAACTGAGGTTTGAAATGCTGGGATCATCACGGTAGAGGGAGGAGGGCAAGGGCTTTGAGATCTGACAAACCTTCCCTGACCTTCAGCTTCACCTTAGAAACAAATCTCTGCACTGCTAAACAATCACAATCCCGAGACTCAGTTTTCTCTATTAACATGTGAATGGTGGTACTGACCCAGCTGCATTGTCTGAAGGCTTAAATTGGGTTAATATGTGAAAGGTGCCTGGTAGGAAATGAGTGTAAGTGGTGTGATGGGGAGGGGGCGGGGAGGGGAAAGGGAAATGGGAGGGAACTGGGTGGGGACTGACAAAAATGTAAAGTCTTATAGCTCTAATCTCTGTGACACAACGAAAGAAACCATGGCTTTTAAAAAACAAAAGTTTCAATACAAACATTTTGGAAGGATATGTATCAAACTGTTAATGGTGGGTTCCTCTGGGTAATAACATTATTACTCATTTGTATTGTTTCCGTAAGATTCCTCCACATTGCTGGAATCTACTATGATGGGTGTCTATAACTTTGGGAACTAGAAAAACCATAAATACATTGTTATTTTTAGAAAAAAATGTGTTTCCATATTTAAAGAGTTTATAACTGCATGTAAAATTAATTCATGAGGAACTTCTCAGCCCTCAAAAATTTTAGAGAAATAGGCTGTTAATATAAATTAAAAATTTTAGAAAGGAGGGGAGTTCAAATCTGTTCAAATGTTATTCCCCTCACACAGCTCCTGCTTTCTTGTCCAGCAGTGCTCTTCAGTGCCTACAGCAATATATTTCAGAACAGATGTGAATAAAGTAGTCATATACCTCTATTGTGTGTAATTTACTCAAAAATTTCTAGTGAATTTGAACTTCATTTTCATTGATCATTCGTATATTTCATTTTAAAAAGTGTTCAAACTTTTCCCGTCCATTTTCCATTTTGGTGTATTTTATTGATTTTTAATGGTGTTTTTTCCTTTAAACTATTAAGATATTTAAATTTTGAATTTTTTGTTTAAAATATCATCCCAGTTTATTTCAATTTTATATAAATTGACCCTTTTCAGAACCTTTTCTCTCATTGTGGTTCATTTTATTTCTTGTCAATTTAAAAGCATTTTCTTAACCCCAAATTAAATGAACATTTGCATAATTTTGCTAGGTATTAGGTGACTAACATTTTACATTAATATTATAAAAATTTGACACATATACACACACACACACACACATATAATTAAGCTAGAGGCAGGGAGGCAGAGAGTCTGACTGTCACATGTGCCCAGACCAGAATCCACTGGCAACCTCCCACCTGGGGCTGATGCCATGTGCATCTGAGGCCACTCCTCCATTCCTAGGCAAGGGAGCTATTTTAACGCTTGAGGGGAGGCTATGGAGCCATACTTAGTGCCCAGGGCCAAATTGCTCGAACTGTTCAAGCCATGGCTGTGGGAGAGGAAGAGAGAGAGAGAAAAAAAAAAGAGAGAAGGGGCAAGGGGGTGATGGAGAAGCTGATGGTGGCTTCTCCTGTGTGCCCTGACCCAGGAACCCCACCAGGGACTTCCACAAGCCAGGCCCATGTTCTACAGTTGAGCCAACCTGCCAGGGCCAAAAATTTGTCCTATTTTTGAAAAATGTTAATGCAAATGGTTTACTCAAGACTTTTACTGAAAATCTAACCCTTTGCTAAGTTTGGAATGCTTTCCTTATTAAACGTTAATTTTTAAATAAAAGGTCTGTATTTAGGAATGTCTATTATAACCCGTCCTTCCCCACTCTTCTCTCCTAGTTAACAGGTTCATTCGCCATCCAATTTCTCAAAAAAAAATTTGAGAGAAAGTGAGGGTATGAGACATGGACAAGAGAGTGGTGGTTATGGGAAGGGGGGAGGGAGGGAAGAGTGGGATAGGGAGGAGGGGAGGGATGCAGGGAAAACCAGATTGAAGGTGACAGAGGACAATTTGACTTTTGGTGATGGGTATGCAACACAATTGAATGATAAGATAACCTGGAGATGTTTTCATTGTACATATGTACCCTGATTTATTGATGTCACCCCATTAGAATTAATAATAATAAAATATATATATATATAAAAAAAAATTGAGAAAGAGAGAAGAAAAAACAACTAAGCTTTGTTTTTGAGCCTTTCTGCTTTTTTCCTGCTCTGGAATGCCCTGCCTCCTTTTCCGTGCATTCCAGCTGGTTTCAGTGTGACTCCATAGAATCGTCTTCATCATATCCATCAGAAATGACTTCTCCCTCCTGCACTACCTTCCTAGCTGACCCATTCAAACAATGGTTAGCATATTTTATTTTGAGGTGTCTGACCATTTCATCTAATTAAAATTCATTGAATAAATGGCTGTTTTGCTTACCATAAATTTCAGTTCTCAATGGAGAACCTGGGAAAATATTACCACAGTCACAAAGTTACAGAAAAATTGCAAGTGTGATACAAACAATTTTTTTTTTCCTGAACTGATGGAGAGTAAGTTACCAACCTTATGCCCAATCATCTCCAAATACTTCAGTGTGTATTTCTTACAAACAAGAAATGTTCTCTACATAACCAAGGGGCCTCAAGATCCAAATATTGGCAGTGTTATATTATTAGCACCTTGTAATACCCATCCTCCTTTCAAGTTTAGTGAATTGTCCTCACTATGGCTTCTACAGCAAAAGGATTCAATTCAAAAATCACACATTGAATTCGTTTTCATGTCTCTTTGGTCTTGAACATTCCAGCCTCTCTTTGATTTTCATGACTTTGTCATATTTAAAGACCACAGAGCCAGTTATTTTGTAGATATGCATTAACTGTGGTCTCCTCATGTTTAGTTTCAGGTGATACATCCTTGGCAGACATAATAAGAAGTGATGTCTTTTTTTCTTATTATATTTTATCCGGTGGTATGTGATTTCATTATATCTCCATTTTATTTTTTTTAAATTCAGTGAGAGGAGAGGCAGAGAGACAGACTCTCACATATGCCCTGACCACGATTCATCCAGCAAACCCAATAGAGGGTGATGCTCTGCCTGTCAGGGGAGTTGTTCCTTTGCTTAGCAACTGAGCTCTTCTTAGTGCCTAAGGCTGAGGCCATGGAGTCTTCCTCAGCGCCCAGGGCTAACCCGCTCCAATTGAACCATGGTTGCAGAAGGAGAAGATGGAGAAACAGAGAGAGAGAGAAAGAAAGAGAGAAGCGAGAGGGGAGGAGTAGAGAAGGAGATGGCTGCTTCTCCTTTGTGTCCTAACTGGGAATTGAACCCAAGACATCCACTTGCTGGGCCAATGTTCTATCACTCAGCCAACCAGCCAGGGTTATATCTACTTATAGTGTTCACTTTGATCACTTGACAAAAATGGTATCTCCCAAGCTTCTCCACTGTAAAGTATTCGTTTTCCCTTTGTAATTAATAAGTATTTTGTTGCGAGTTATTTTGAAACTATCTTAATATCCTATTCCTCAGCAAACTTTCAATTTATATGTGAGAAGTATGTATTTGCCTTTCCCTCTTTATTAAATGTTTTAAATTATTTGCTTTATAATAATTATTTACGTTGATTGTTCAGTAGTGAAAACCTCTGCAATTGGTTTCCATGTCCTTATATCATGTTCCTTATTTATTGGCACAAAGTATACAATGAGGGGTTTCTCCAAGGATCGCAGATTTCATTGGGAAGAAACTGGTATATAGAAAGAAATATTTGGGCCCTAGGTGTACTAACTGCTTTTGGGGTAATGTTTCTAGGACCTTCCAGTGATCAGAGCAAGGAAATATATGTTATACAGATTTACATCCACCATGATTTCTATATCCACATCCATAACTATGTCTATATCCATTAAAAAGTATAAGTTTGTATGGATACCTGTAATTCCAACAACATATGGTTCATTCAAGTTTCCACCCTTTCCATATTTATAGCTTCAATAATGAGAAACCTGGCTCCCATGTCCTTAATATATTTATTTATCTGAAACATCACCTGTGTACAAACCATTTATCATCTTTGCCTCCACTGTTCTCCCACCTGGATGCCCTCCCCTCCCAGCGTTGGCTCCAACAACCATGTGGCTGTTCTGCACATGGGTGTACCCTTCAGGCTGCTGACACTTGTAGCCTTTTGTAGACATGCTCTTACAATTCTTCTATGGTGCAGACTTCCTATGCCAGGCCACTCATCGCAGGTAGACAGCACCCTAGGCCCACTCAGCCTCCGACACTCCCTGACAGGTCGCCTTTCTGTGAGGGCACCCGAAGGCTTCAGTCAGCCTCTGACAGCTAAGCAAGGCATCTCTCCGTTGCTTAGGCTCTGACATATTTCACTGGGTCACTAAGGCTCCACCCCACTGTTGGTACATATACTTTTAAAAACATTTTGTCCTATGTAATGGCTTTAGAACTAAATTGTTTAAGAAGGAAACTTTTTTATTATTATTTTTTTTGCATTGTGTTTGCTGCCAGAATACAGGCGTGATGGAGACCATCACTAAATCACAGCCAAATGGGAAAGGAAAAACTTCATTAGACACATAGATTCCTACAAGTTTGCCACTACTGGCCATCTGATCTACAACTGTGCCAGGATCAACAAAAGAACAGTCAAACAATTTGAGAAGGAGGATGCTGAGACAGGAAAGGGCTCCTTCACGTATGCCTGGGCCTTTGGTAAAATGAAAGCTGAACATGAATGTGGTATCACCACTGATGTCTCGCTATGGAAATCTGAGACCAGAAAGGATTATGTGACCATCACTGATGCCCCAGGACACATAGACTTTAACAAAAACACGACTAAGGGCACATCTTGGGCCAACTGTGCTGGCCTGAGTGTTGCTGCTGGTGTTGGTGAAATTGAAGCAGGTATTTCCAAGAATGGACAGACTGTGAGCATGCCCTTCTGACTTACACTAAAGGTGTGCAATCACTAATGGTTGGTGTTAAAAAAATGAACTTCACTGAGCCACCCTACAGCCAGAAGAGATATGAGAAAATTGTTGAAGTTAACACCCACATTAAGAAAACTGGCTACAACCCTGACACAGTAGCATTTGTGCTGATTTCTGGTTGGAATTATAACAACATGCTGGATCCAAGTGCTAACATGCCTTGGTTCAACGGATGAAAAATCACTCGTAAGGATGGCAATGCCAGTAGAAGCATGCTGCTTGAAGCTCTGGGTTGCATCCTGCCACCACTCATCCAACTGACAAGTCCCTGTGTCTGCCTGTCCAGGATGTCTACAAAACCGGTGGTATTGGTATTGTCCCTATGGGCAGAGTAGGGGCTAGTGTTCCCAAACCCAGCATCATGGTCACTTTTGTTCTAGCCATTGTCACAACTGAAATAAATTCTGTTGAAGTTCACCATGAAGATTTGAGAGAAATGTGGGCTTCGATGTTAAAAAAAACGTGTTAGTGAAAGGCGCTCACCATGGCAATGTCGCTGGTGACAGCAAAAATGACACAGCAATGGAAGCATCTGGCTTCAGAGCTTAGGTGATTATCTTGAACCATCCAGGTCAAATCTGTGCTGATATGCACTTGTACTGGACTGTCGCACAGCTCACAGTGCTGGTAGATTTGCTGAGCTGAAGGAGAAGGTTGACCATTGTTCTAGGAAAAAGCTGTAAGATGGCCCAAAGTTTCTGAAATCTGGTGATGCTGCCATCATCGATATGGTTCGTGGCAAGCCCATGTGTGTTGAGAACTTCTCTGACTATCCCCCCTGGGCTGTTTTGTTATTCAAGACATGAGGCAGACAGTCACTTGGATCTCTTCAAAGTAGTGGACAATAAGGCAGCTGGAGCTGCCTAAGTCACCAAGTCTGCCCTGGAAGCTCAGCAGGTTAAATGAATATTATCCCCAATACCTACCACTCCAGTCTTAATCACTAGTAGAAGAACTGTCTCAAAGTTGTTTGTCTCATTGGCCATTTAAATTTAATAGTAAAAGACTGGTTAATGATTACAGTGCATCATAAAACCTTCAGAAGAAAGGAGAATGTTCTGTGGACTGCTTTTTATTTGTTTGTCGGTTGGTGCGTTGGTGTGGCAGTTTTTAAGTTATTAGTTTTTAAAATCAATACTTTTTAATGGAACCAACCTAACTAAAATCTGTCACAAAATTTTGAGACCCATTAAAACAAAGTTTAATGAGAAACTTGTGTGTTCTTTAGATTAACACTGTTAACTTACCTACTTAGGTGAAATACTTAGGTAAGAGTTGCCCATAATTTACATCTGGTATCACACCAACTGAAACATTACAATTTGCTAATTCTGGGTTACTGTTTTTCTGGATGGGAACTTTGTTTTCTTTTTCACCTACTCTTTGTGTGTGTGTGTGTGTGTGTGTGTGTGTGTGCATGTGTGTGTGTGTGTGAGAGAGAGAGAGAGAGAGAGAGAGAAACAGAGACAGTGACAGAGAGGCAGGAAGGGAGAGAGATGAGAAGCATCAATTCTTTATTGCGGCACCTTAGTTGTTCATTGATTGATTTCTCATATGTGCCTTGACAGGGGGCCACAGCAAAACTAGTGGCTCCTGCTAAGCCAGCGACCCCTGCTCAAGCTGGCAACCTTGGGGTTTCGAACCTGGGTCCTCTGCATCCCAGTCCAATGCTCTATCCACTGTGCCACTATCTGGTCAGGTTTTTTTCACTTAGTCTTAAGGGAGCAATCATCTCCTTACATAGTAAAAAGCTATGGGGGAATCTGCTGTGCAATACTAAGTACGGTAAGACAGATAAGCAAAGGGTAACTTTGTTTTTGTGTAAGCTAGTTTATAAAGGCAAATTCTGTAATGTTATTTTTCTCCTTTCCCTTTCAAGTCCATGTGTTGCATATAAAATTTTGTGAAGTTACATCAATATTGAGTAAATTTGTTGGTATGCCAAATTTTAGTTTTCCAGTTTTAATGGAATGTGAATTATCTCATTTACAAATACTGAGGTAGTTTAAAAAACCTAAAATGAGGCTTAAGTAGTATTGAGCACGGTCTTGCTGTACTTAATTGTATCCAGATTCTAGGACAGTGGTTCTTAACCTTTCTTTGAGGTACTGAATCCACCAGTTTCATATGCGCATTCACCGAACCCTTCTTTAGTGATAAATAAAAATATGATTTTTTTTCCAAATTCAAGACATAGGTATATGTTTTTTTACTGGTGCACAAAATGAGCTGTGCATGAACATCACCTTGCTCAAAGAACAAAACCAACAAAGTGCATGAACTCACAACAAATTACGGTATTACTTTATTCTGGCCTCTGCGGCAGAGGCTTCTCCAAACCCCTGAGACCGACTCATCGAACCCCTAGGGTTCGATAGAACCCAGGTTAAGAACCACTGTTCTAGGAAAAGTAAACGATACTGGATAGGGGGAGGGAAGGGGAACAAAACAGAGGAAGAGAATAAAAGGGGGTAAGGGAAGAGGAAGAGCTAGTGTTGTTAAGCACAAAGTTTCTGAAATACACATGGCTAAAAATTCTTCTGTTTTTGGCTTAGGGAGTGTGAGAAATTTTATCAGCAACAACTTTTCTAGAATTATTGAATTGAACGTCACCTTGATATTCTGGGTATGTTTTGCAATGTTCCAACTACTACTACCACTACAATGACTATGCTAAATTCTTTATATAGTGAATATTTATTGGTTTCCTCACCAGAATCTATTTTATACTTCTTTCTTTTTGAGTACCCTAACTTCCCAGTCACTTGGTTTAGATTGGATCAACACCCAGCAGGCTCCTAAGTAGTCTCTGATCCTCGTAAGCCAATCAACTTAGCTCAACATCCATGTTATTGGTAATAGTTTAGAAATGGGCCTGGACATAAGCCTTAGCCAATCAGCAAATACCATTCACCTGGCTACAGTGACTGGTTCAAAGGTAGGCTCTTTACGAAGCTAGACCAGAGTATACAAATTCTATCTTCTCTTCTCGGTTGTGACATGCGGATGCAGGGCTTCAGACTACTGTAAGAAGTGAGCCTGGAGCAGTCTGGGGGTCACTGTGTGGAGACAGAGGCTGAAAGAAGTTCAGAAAAATCACAGCCAAAGGAAGGCAGTTTGTTGCATTCTATCAGAAAATCTTCACTGTCAAGAGGCAATTCAGATTGTTTTATTTATCTTCCCAGTAGATCTGACAAGTGCTCATAGATTCTCCTTCACAGTCATTCATTGTTTATTCCAAAAGATCTTTCTGCTGCTAGCCATTTATAACTAGTAGCCCCATCCATGTACCATAATCTCTATTCACTTCTTAAAGGCAAGCTGGGAATGAAAGGTTGTTCTTGACAATACTTAACCCTTCATTTATTCTCAGTTGTATCTGCATCATACCAATTCCTACGTTGCTGGTCCCACCAACTTCATGTTAATTGTGACTTCAGGACTGTTCTGCTACCCGTCCAAGCTCTTGTTTTGGTTAACTGTACTTTGGCTTCCTAAGTGATCTCAACACTATTTTTCGGTCTTCTTTGTTGCCCAAATTTTCTTCCTCGTTATATCGAAAAATTTTCTGCTTTAGTTTCCACCATATCTGATCATCCTCTACCCCTTTTTGAACATTGTGTGATTCAGGCAAAGGAACAAATGAAATTGTCTCTCTGTGTCAGGTACTACAGTAAAGATCTCGATAACATATTTTCCTTGACAGAAATGAATTAGAAATAATATATTTACAATTAATGCAATTAAAACACATATTTTATTTTAAAATCAGCACATAGATAAACTTTGCTGTCATACCTTTATTCTAAAGATGCACTGTTCTTTTTAGACTATACAGTTGAACTAAGCTAGAATTAATAAGGATGATTTTATTTGATCCCGTACATTCCAAAACTATCAGGACTAAATTTTTTGGGGGGTTTTGACAAAGTCTATTAATTCTTAAAACACCTTGTTATGGACATAAAGACCTACCTTTTATGGTAATGTCTTAATTTCTACAATGAAGCAAGTTTTATTTTACTTATTTATTTATTTTGACAGAGACAAAGAGAGGGACAGATAGAGACAAACAGACAGAAAGGGAGAGAGATGAGAAGCATCAATTCTTCATTGCAGCACCTTAGTTGTTCATTGATTGCTTTCTCATAGGTGCCTTGCTAGGGGCGGAGGGCTACAGCATTATGAATGACCCATTGCTCAAGCCAGCAACCTTGAGCTCAAGCCAGCAATCTTGGGCTTCAACCCAGAGAACTTTGGGCTCAAGACAGCAACCATGGGGTCATGTCTATGATCCCACACTCAAGCCAGCAACTCCACGCTCAAGCTGGTGAGTCTGTGCTCAAATCGGAGACTTTGGGGTTTTGAACCTGGGTTTTCTGTGCCCCAGTCCGATGCTCTATCCACTGCACCACTGCCTGGTCAGGCTACAATGAAGTAAGTTTCAAACAGTAATATGTAAATATTTGTGGCCAGTTCCATCACTATAATTGGCCATAGAAACATTAATCAATCCCTTGGAATCAGTCAGGCACTGTGTCCAGCTCTGCAAACCCCATAGTGAACAATAGGATTTGCTACCTGCCCCTTGTGGAGCTCATCTAAATTGTGAAAGACAGATATTGACCAAAGTATCACTCAAAAAACATGCAATCATAATATTCAAGTTTTCACTTGAATTTTTCTCTTTTATTTGTATAGGCATGATCTCTTGAGTAAAATACTTAGAAAACAAAAATCTAAACCAGAACTCTTAATCTAAATGCTCACACAGGCAAAGTAGATACTTAACCCAATGAAGAAGCAAGGTGGAAAATTTAACAAAGTGGCAGATGCATGTCCTGTCTAAAGGGACATGTTGCCACATGGCATGTGGGTTTAGTGTTGCCACAGCTTCATGTATTTTTAGAGGAGCCAGATGCTTAAACGTTGAAAAGCAATTTAAAAATTATGGGGCCAAACAAAAATGTATGAGGATTGAGCCTGCAAGTCACCAGTTTGCAACATATAAGAAAGGGTGAAGCCTAGGTTTATGATGATCCTATTTAATACCATCAATTCAAATCTTATGTAATTTCTCATAAGCAAATTCAGGCACTGCTCTTGAGCACCACATCTCTGTGGAACGTGAAACCTACCCAGCAGGTGGTGTTTGATAGTGACATTTCAAGGAGTGCTAATCTTCACAAGTTTTGTTATGTTTCATCTTCATATGATAATGTCCATTATTCTCTGTCTTTTTCATTTGTGATTACAATGTTCAAATTAACTATACTACATGCTTTCTTCTATTTTTAAATTTTTAAATTGTTTATATACATCTTATAATTATGTTGCTTTGCATTATTATTGCCATAAAAAAGTTTGCCACTTCTTTGAAGTTCTTATGCATTGTCCTTACCATAAATGAATAAGTTATTCATGGTTTAAACCTCATTTGATATTCTATGGTCTGCTTTGAACTTCCTTTAAACTAAAATCATCTTTGTCCTGCCATATGGTATTTGAACGCAATTGGGGATTGATCAGTAATTTGTTCATATGCCCTTTCTTATTAAAGTAGTTTCCTGTGAAAAATCCTATCTTTGTATATACGTACTCTTTTTTGGAGAAGAAAAAAAAAAGATTCTTAGCGCTTTAATTTTTACAAGAGGCTGTCGACCTTAAAGTCTGCCTGTTTGATCTCTGAGGCATAGGATCCATATTCAGTCAATAACTCAGCTCAACTGCTCTTTAGGTCCTGGCAACCTTCACATGTTTGGGCCTAAAGTCTCATCTGGAAACTTGTTCAGAAAAGCAATCCATTAATTCCTCCAAAAATTCTAAGGTTGTTTCTTAGGAGTCTTTAGAAAACTTCATAAACGAGGCCTGTTGTCTTGGTTCTGTTAGAAAATTAGTTTTACCACACAACTGAATGGACCAACTAAGTGAAACAATGAGTTGATGCTTCTCTCTCTCTCCCTTCCCCCTCCCTTCCTCTTTCTTTCTCAAATCAATGGAAAAAAATATTTTTAAAGTTAGTTTTGCCTGTTGCATAGTGAAAAGATATTTCTACTGTATCGTGACATACTAAAATAAACAGGTTAGGTTAAGTACTATCATATTGACTAAAACTATGATGTACTAGAATATCTATTATCCATTCATCCATTCATCTTAGACCTAGACCAGAATGACTTACTCCATTCATCACTCAGAGAAAGCTGCTCATAGACAAAGATGGTAAATTCAGATTAAGATGAATTTGCATCCCAATTTTAATAGTTATTGTACCTCTTTACTCTTATTTTGTATCGATCTTCACTTTCTGCTGTTTTATGAGATTCACAGTTCTGACTTCTTATTTTATACTTCCATTTATTCTTCTATGTATTCTTATAAGCTATGTGGCAAAATTTGACCTTAAGGATTATAAACAAATGTATATAACACAACCACTGATAATTTCCATCTATTTTTCTTTAATGAATCTAGTACTTTATAAAATTTCCAATACATGCTTTTTTATTACTTTTTCTCTAGACCATAAAATTTCTAAATCTAAATATTAACTTTCTAAGAAGTTTGGAAAGGAGAAAAATAACAAGCTATTGTTTATGAATAAAATTCAAGAAATGCCACAATGATCTCCTTTGTTTCTAGAGGCATGTTTTACCAAGTTTGTGAAGTCCACGTATTATAAATTTTAAAATGTGATCATCAGATTTCCTACTGATAACAGTAACTGCATTTAAAAACAACAACATTAAGACAGATACAATGGGAAACTCCAAAGTAGTGGCAAGAAAGCAACAAGGTCATTCACTCTTACCCCCAGAAGCTTCACATTTCAACAACTCTACTTCTTAAGAAGACCTATGATTATAAAATGCAAAATTCTTAAGGAGGAAAAAAAATAAGATAGCTTCTTTGTTAATTTAAATAATTATCAGATTGCATAAACTTCCATTTTAAACCATTTCAACAGAAATATAACAGAATTGAAATGTGTGATCACAATTTACACAATGGTGAGGCTCATTGTATAATGCAGCCCTGAGTAATGAGGCCAACTGCCAAATCCGGTGAGAGTGTGAAAAGGACACCTGTATTAATAGGTAAAAGTAAGCTTTCCAAGGAAGTCAAATAAATCTGACCTGGCAGTTTGGAAAAACTGGTGGTCAAATGTGAACCTTTGTCAGGCTTTGTTTTATCTGACTTTGTGTATCAATGGCATTAATCTTGCACCTTTCCCTATCAAGTTATGTGTTAAAATATGAACATTTAATATTGGAAATTTAATGATTGAAACCTTAAGGTGGATTTTTAAAATATACTTGAAATAGAATGTTGGGAGGAAGCAATCCCATTGTGATGGGTCTTTTTATTTTCTATTTTATTCAATTTTTTGGTGTAACATTGATTAATAAAATTATATGTGTCAGGCATACAGTTTGATAATACTTCAACTGTATATTTTATTGTTGTGTTCACAACTTCAAGTCAAGTTCTCCATTCATCACCATTTATCCTACTCTACCCTCTTCTACTTTCCCCCACCTCCATTTCCCTTGATAATCACCATATTGTTATGTCTATGAGTATTTTTTGCTTACATCTTCTCACCCAGACCTGAAACACCCCTCCTGACAACTGTTAACCTGTTCTCTATGAGTCTGTTTTTATTATGTTTGTTAGTTTATTTTGTTCATTAGATTCCACATATGAGTGAAATCATATGGTATTTGTCTTTCTCTGACTGGCTTATTTTACTCAGCATAATAATCTCTCCAGTTCATCTATGCTGTTGCAAAAGATAAAATTTCCTTCTTTTTATGGCTATGTAGTATAATGCAGCATAGTTATTTTATTCACTCATTTACTAATGGGCACTTAGGTTCCTTCCAAATTTGGCTTGTAAATAACAATACAATGAAGATAGGGCTGCATATATTCTTTTAAATTAATACTTCAGGTTTCTTCAGATATATTCCCAAACCATTTTAAATTTTTTGAGGAATCTTCATACTGTTTTCCATAGTGGCTGTACCAGTCTGCATTCCCACCAATTAGTGGAAGGTTTCCCATTTCTCCACACCTTCATCAACACTTATTTGTTGATTTATTGATAATAGTTATCTGAATTTCAAAATCTTTTATTGTTCTGATAGTACTATACTTCTATTGTTCTGTGTGTTTCTGTCTCTGTGTCTATCTGTCTGTCTATCTAAATTTTCAACAGCATCATGCTAACAAATAAATTTTAAATTAGTTTACCAGGTCTGTCACCTAAGAAATCATGCCACGATATATTATTTTTAAAACTTCTTTTTATTTTTTTTATTTTATTTATTTTAGAGAGGAGACAGAGAGAGAGAGAGAGAGAGAGAGAGAGAGAGAGAGAGAGAGAAAGGAGGGAGGAGCTGGAAGCATCAACTTCCATATGTCCATATGTGCCTTGACCAGACTAGTGCAGGGTTTTGAACTGGCGACCTCAGTGTTCCCAGGTCGACGCTTTATCCACTGCACCACCACAGGTCAGGCTGCCAGGATATTTTTTAAGAGTGGTAGATTTTATAATATTTTGCAAGAACAGTTTTACTGTATTTCATGAATTCTACAAAGTTTGTAACTTTCTTCCATTCACCCAGTAAAAGTATTTTGTGTATCTATTTGCTAACTTTTCGTGCATGCTTATATTCTTAGCCAAAATCTTATTGTTCAATTAATGAAAAATAGTGTCAGTCCTATTTTAAAAAATTAAACCAAAGGTTAGATATGATTTCCATCCATTTTCCAATAGCAATTATGTATATTCCATTGGAAGAAGAAGAAAATCCTTAACAATTTAAAACTGACTTACTCTGTAGTCCCTGCCTACAATGAAATTACATTAGCATTGTACTGTGTGGTATGTCACAGTGGAATTGGACTATAATCTCCTCAAGAGAAAAGAATACTTTTTAACCAAATGTCCAGTTTTGTAACAGAAAGTTTAAAGATTAATATAATTTTGCATGAAACATCTCTATTCCCCAAAATATAGCTGTTTCAAAGTTATATGAGTAATATTTTTGTAAGATAAATAAGCAAGGGATTAAATAAATAAATTAATGAACAGAACTTAGTAATAAACTCATATTAAAGGATATCTCAGTGTTTGACATATTTATGTTTTCTTATCTATGTTTATATAGCATTGAACTTTTGGGGTTAAATTTGCATGAAGTTAACTACCTGTGAAAATAAATACTTCTATAATATGTTACAGAGTCTGGGAAAATTGTTCCTCAGTGTAATTTTACTCATAAGGTTAAGTGGTCCACAATCTACTTTAATCATATTAAATGTAAAATCGAAACCATATTTGGAAGACATGGGGAACGTGATTGTGATTATGTGATTATTATTTTCATTATTGTATTTTTCTGTTTTTTTCAAATATTTCAACACTAAGTACATATTTTTGTTGTATGGAAGAAAATTAAAGAACTTTAAATATTACTGTATAATTACAATAGGAAAAGTCCCTGATATACAAATTCTCTGAAATAGCCTGAGGCCTCTGATCCCCTAAAGTTCTGGAAATGATCTTTCTTTCCTTTCCTTCCTGCTTCTGCCAGCTGATCACTGCCCAGGATTAGCATTCTCTCCACTGTTTTCACTGTTATTGAGCATGAATCTGGTTCATCATGACACCTGCAATGGTGAAACCAGTGAGTTACAGAGAAGAAGGATAATTATGAGCAGTAGCTTCTGCCCCTCCCATTCCATGGCTATGCTTTTCAGCTCTCTTCACAGCACTGTTGTGGTCCAGGTGAAGTCTTTGTCTCTAAAGCAGACTTTAGAACCTGTATAACCTAAGATAGTTGGCATCTACTTTTTTTTTTTTAATTCTAAAATGTTTTTCCTTTGGAAACAAACAGAAAACCCCACTCTTGATATAGTTTTGTGCTTTTGCTCTTCCATATAAAAATGTTTAAAAGAGCTTGAGAAGCTTTAAAAGTAAGAAAGTGGGAAAATAGGAGAGTCTTTTTAACTGTTGCAATTCCCCTTTTGCTGTTTGTAGTAAGTCTTTTAGGAACCCCCAAATGACTGTATATTATGTGTGTTCAGGGAAAGTAGCATTAAGGAAAAATGTGAAGTAATAAGTATTTTACACTGGATCAGGGATGTTAGAAACTCTTATCTGAAATAAGAAGACATTAAAAAGAAATAAAAATCAAAAGTCAACAGTGTTGTGTATGTACCTGTTCTAAATGAGGCACTCTTATAGGTACAGAGATAGAACAGTCTGTTCTTATCCCCCTTTCCTTCTAATTTTGGGTAAGTTTAATTCTGAGAGAATGAGTAAAAAATATAACTTGGGCCACATAATAGGCTGAATTCTTTAATCAAGAGTTAGTGTTAGCAAAGCTATTGCATGCCTCTTTATGTGACTCCTACTTTGCGTTACTTCTACTCTGTTCCATGTAGAAGGTAGTGGTGGAAGTGATTCAAACCCATTAGCAGATAAGATAAGGGCTTGTTTTATTCTACTGTTGAGAAGCTTAAATCTGGCCTGTGATGAAGAAAAAAATTATCAATTATCAGCACACCAAAATTTTGCTCATAATTTTGGTTAATGCTACAAAGATTCAAAAGGAACATCTACCAAGAAGATCTACCTGAGTTTGGGAGGGTAGAAAAGTCTATCTTGAGTAAGGGAGTTTTGAGGTACACTTGAAAAGATAAATTGTTGGGGTTACCCAGGTAAAGGGAGGGAGGGAATGAGCATGATAGGCCAAAGGGAGCACTTGGATAAAAGGAACATGTCACAATAATTGATTAGAGAAGTTCACCTGGTTGATGTGTGAAAAAAAGTAAATGACAATGTGCAAAGCATAGTTTCCTTTTTCATCTCAAGAAAAGTGAAGAACCTTAAAATGATTTTAAGCCAGAATCAAAGTTTTGTTTTTTAAACTGTTCAGTAAGTTTACAGTGAGGATACTTTTCCAAAAAGTGCAAGACTAGATGTTAAGAAATCTTCAAGGAGATCATGAGAATAGCCAATGGACCCGTGACCCTCTTTTTCATCCTTCTTTGTCTAGTGAGAGATCAAGAGTACATCCTCCTACTGTGGAGATACACTCTTAGTATATCTGGTAGAAACTTTAACCAACATATTTCCAAAAGAACGACTACCAAATAGTTAATCTCATTATATCAACATTGCCACATTCCCCTGATTCACAATGGCTAGAATAAACTCTTGAAGGAGGAACAATTACCTTTCTCACTGTCTCTTGGACCTGTTTTCTATTTACTCCCCAAGATGAACATATTCCTCTAGGTCTAAGTGGGAGATGCCAATATATGGCAATGCTTTATTTCTAACTCTGGCCTTTCCTTTTCAGTCAAGACAAATATTTTCAGCTGATCTTTAATACCTTTGCTTACTGAATGTCTTGAGGTATATCAAACTCATTGTTTTCTAATACTGTATTTGTTTTTCCAATCTACTTTGAATTCCATATCTCATTAATAGCTAGAAATCCCAAAGTAATAACATCACCATCTATCACTCTTTTACCCATTGATTTTAGAGAGAGAAGAAAAAGGTGGGCGGAAGAGAGAAACACTGATGTTTATTGTTCCACTTACTTATGCACTTGTTGGTTGATTGTTGTATATGCCCTGACCTGGAATGGCACCTGCAACCGTAGCATAGCAGGATGATGCTCTAACCAACTGAGCTACCTGGCCAGGGTCCATCTATCACACTTTTAAATATTAACCAAATCATCTTAAAAATACATCAAATTTCATTTCTTCAAAAAATAATACTACTAACAACGATTTAACAATAGTCAATGCTTATGGGGAGCTCACTAAATGTCTACCATCCATGCTGATAGTAAATGTAGTCATCGTTTCCATTGTACTCATAAAGAAACAAAGAGTCAAAGAGATTCAATAACTGTCACATAGATTATAAATTGTCTCAATATCTATTCCCCAATTTTCTCTCATGGACATAGAACCCTCAATTTTCAGATGGTTTTACAGCAATCCAAAACTAAGGTTTTATTTCCTTTCAGGCTTCCAACTAGGTAGGCTTTGTGAAGAGAATCTGAATCCTGTCTCTGCCATTGAAAGAGAGAAGGTAGATCTCCTTTGCCTTTGGCTGGAATTAATTGTATTGAACTAACAGAGAAGAAAAACATTTTAGAGATAGCAGAGCAACATGAAAAGGTAGTGTGGGCCCTTGAAAACCCACAGAGAAGATTCATTTTTAGATCAGTAATTCTTCCCATTCTGAAAATCCTTTTGCACTGGAAATTTGCAACTTTGCCATCTTTATCATCAAGAGGCATTTCCCCTCCCTTTAAATATGGGCTGACCCTGTGACTTGTTTTAGCCAATAGAATGCAGCAGATTTGACATTACAACTTTCAAACCTGGACCTAAAGATGCTTTGCAGCCTGTTTTCATTGTCTTGTAACCAATGTCCACCTCAAAATGCTCATGCTAGACTACCAAATGAAGTGAGACCACAAGAAGGGACAGAGGTCACATGTAGAAGAAACAAGCAGCTGCAGCAGCAGCTAGCATAAAGGCACTAACACATGACTTAGGCCATCTTGGATGTTGGAGACCCAATGAAGTGGGCACAGCCAACATGATCTGAAGCAGAGAGGAGGCTTCATCAAGTGAGCCCAGCCCAAATTCCTGACCTTAAGTCAAATGCTTACTTTTAGGCCCCAAAGTTTTGAGGCAGTTTTTCATACAGCCACATAACTAAAACTGCACTGGCTGGACCCTTATGAAAAGAAATTTCAATATGGTAATCAAGCACTGCCATTTTGCATTCCAGGGGCTTTAGCAGAGCCTATATTCTAGCTACTATGGCAGTGGCTCTCAAACTTTTTGAAGTCAGGGCGCATTTAAAATCCTACAAATAATTGTAGGCACACTATATACAAATTTCTGAGAAATATGTTATAATAATTAAGTCAAATATTAAAGAAAAAAAATAAAGTACAAGCATGCTTTTATGGTAATTAAATAAAATAAATACGACAAAATTAAATTTATTCTGACATTAAAAAACATTTTTATGTTACATTTTTGTTATGCTTTTTAGAATTCTTAAAAAAGAGTGGTTAAAAAATAAAAGAACGACAAAAAAGTTATCTTTATATATATATAATACATTCTTAGTAAGATTTAATAAATTCGGCAGGTCCCAATGCAAATGTGTTAAGTTTTTCATTCTTGTGTTTATGAGAAACATGAACTTGATGTGTCCTAGTGATTTCTTCAATGTTTGGGCATATATTTGAAAGACAAACTCTCATTTCCTCATCAATACATTGAAGAATTCCTTTCTTTTTACTCTTAATTGTGTTGAGTGCAGAAAACCCCCACCATACATATCAACTTAACTTTACACCAAAAAAAGGATAGAAGAAACTTGCCTCCAGTCTTTCCTGGGAACATGGGGGATAGTGTAAACAATCCAGCACCACAGCTTACAGCCTTTTGCAACCTAATCAGGCAAGTGAGGTGGGGGGTTGGGCAGACTGTCAGTTTACAGCCAATTCCCCACACCTCTGTCTTCCAAAACTCTAAACTCCAAAAACCCTGGTGGTTTTTTGGTCCCCAACAGGCACACATTTCTCTGGAATACCATAGGGTGCACGTGGAAATCTTCTAGGATGTACCAGTGCGCCCTGGCACAAACTTTGAGAACCACTATACTATGGTAACAAACAAGTTCTCACAGGAAGTGTCTGTTTGAAAGAAGACTTAAAGCCAGGCAGCTAGCTCTAGAACCCAGGCTCTAAACAACAGAATTACACATTATGCAAGGCAACGAGGAAAAAGAAAAGATACAATTATTTGTGGGAGAACAGATATTTTGTTCCAAATAACTAATGAAATAGTCTTTCTTATACTGTTTTGATGTTTATTAATGATAATATATGTTGACATAAACTTCCTATTTGGTTGATGGGTGTGACTTATACTATCATTTCTTTTCTGCTTTATCAATATTTATCTACAGCCCTGGTCAGGTAACTCAGTTGGTTAAAGTGTCTTCCAGATATGCAAAGATTGTGGGTTCAATCCCCAGTCAGGGTACATATAAGAACAGATTGATGTTTCTCTCTCTCTCTCTCTCTCTTGCTTTCTCTCTCCATTTCTCTCTCTTTAAATCAATCAGTAAAAAATTTTAAATATATATATTTTTCTACAAAAGTCATATCATTCCAGTAAGTCAATAGTACCTATCAAAGCAGCAATTCTCAACTATATATTTTTTAATCTCATGGCACATATAAACTCTTAAATAAAATTCTGTAGCACAACAAAAAATACACTGTATTTTATGTTGGTCTGACAAAAAAATAGGTATAATTTTGATTCATGTACACTGAGCAGCTATTGTTGTGTTGGCTGTCGTAATTTATTTATTTGACAATCTAAAGGAAGAGAGGTCAGTTTCCCTGATTAAATAGTCAGGTGTTGCATGCTTTAAAAATTCTTATGGCACACTGGTTGAAAGCTACTACACTAAAACATAAAACATACCTTTTCTGCATTTCTACCTTATAAATGATTTGCATGTTCTTCCACCTACTGGAAATGTCCTCCATTTTCTCATTTCCTTTTTCATATTTTCAGTCAACTTCTCCTTCCTTTGTGGAAACTATCCTGAGCTACATTTTCCCAGTGAACTTCTATAGCACATGCCAGTTCCATGAATTTGGTAGATCAGATACATAATTTTGTAGTATTATTTTGCATATTGTTCATGCCAGAGGTATTTATAGGCCATGCACTGCCTGATGAATTGCCTCAGATGCCAGAGGAAATTACAGTAAGGATGAAGCACAATCCTCCAACCAAGATGCTATGGTGTGCTCAAAGAGATAAACAAAGTACACAAATGACTAAGTCCAAGTAGTAAACAATGAGTCCCAAAAGAACCCACTGGTATCTCTTAATTTCACTTGATAGAATTCCTAAAAATGCCTTTTTCCTTCCTATTAAATTATAAGCTTCAAAGCACAAACCCTATCATATGGTTTCGACCCTTCACAGACTCTTAGTTGATCATTTTGCCCCTTGTAAATATCTAATATATATTAACCTATTTTCTTGATTCACTTAAGTAACACAAATAATGAACATTTAGAAAATGGTAACTGCATTAAATCTCACATTATTTTTAATACCTGAGAAAAAATTTATGAAGACTTTGAGTCTAAAATTATGTCCACAAATTTAATAATATTCCAACAAATTCCAGAGTACTGTCTTAATACTTCTATTTTATCAGAACTTTGCATAAACACATGAATCTTGAATAAATAATCTGTCACCTTAAATTTATAAATTGTTTGTTTTGAAAATATTAACAGTATTTTTATCATCAAAATTTGTTCTTGCATGCAAAAGGACTAGAGAATATGCAGAATTATTTTTTCTAAACTAATTATTCTATTGAAGATTGTGAAATGTCAAATGAAAAGAAAGTTATATCACTCACTGATTTAATTGTTGCCTAAATCTAAGCAATGGAGATAAAATAGAGACACTGAGTAAAATGGGAAGGTCAGTGAATGAGAAAAGGACACAGCCAGTCTCTCTGAGCCAGAGGCGGGTAAGGGAGGAAGCATACTTTTGCAGTTGTGGGTTTGAACTCAGAGTTTTGCTACTTGAAATTTGTGTTCTTTTTTTTTTTTTTTTGCTCTTTTCGGCAAGCTTCTTGCAGTTCTCTGAACTTAAGTTCTCTCAAATGTAATAGACAGAAAGGTACCTATCTTGCACTGATACTGTAAAGCATAAATGAGGAATGAGTGAAAAGCAACTGGCCCAGTACCTCAAATACAGTAGCCATGGAAACAATAGCTACAACTGTTATTCATAGTTTGGTTACTTTAACAAGTCTGCTTTCTAGATGGCATATACCAATTTTTTGCAATCAACATTGGATTGCAAATTTTATGTTTTTTTCAAGGTAGTGAGGTAATGATTGAAAGAGCATTCCCTTTGGGGTTGTCACAAACCACTTTGTCATTGGTTCACAGGTTGTTTGCAGTTTATTTTTCTACTTCTAAAAATATGTGTTCTTTCCATCAAATATAATTTATCTGCATATATTTCTTTTAATTCTTAAAATAATTCTATTTATTTCTATTATATATGTATGGTAATAACTTTACCATCCCTCTCTTTATTATCTACCTTAAATTAGAAGTACTAAGTGAATAAGAAATATGTCTAACAGTTTCTTGTTTTGCATCATAAACAATTTGTAATCTAATAACACTTTATAAGAACAACCATAGAATAGAAAATCTCAAGTTTGTATTTCAGGTTGGCTATAAAATAACCTATAATTCTTTTCATGCAAGGTAACACATAGTAAATCATTTCACTAAAATGAAAATCATTTAGCCTGACCAGTGGTGGCTCAGTGGATAGAACATCGACCAGAGACACGGAAGTCCTGGGTTGGAAACTCCATGGTCACTGGCTTGAGTGTGGGTTCCTCAGGCTTGAGGGCAGGCTCACAAGCTTGAGCACAGGGTTGCTGACTTGAGCAAGAGGTCACTGTCTTGAGCAAGAGATCACTAGCTTGGCTTCAGCCCCATGGTCAAGGCACGTATAAGAAAGCAATCAGTGAACAATTAAAGTGCTACGAGTTGATGCTTCTCATCTCTCTTTCTTCCCCTCTCTCTAAAAACAAACAAACAAACCATCTCCAAATATGTAATTTCTTTGGCTTAAAAATCTGTTCTATTTAAGACAAAAAGTACTACTGGTTATAGGTACCAACAAATATGTACATTAATTAGATATAAAGCAATAAACATGAAATTAATGAATGAAAAGGAACTTAAAAATATCTAAAAGAACCACATAAAGTATTCTTATTTACAAAACATGTCTTTTGCATTATAGATAAATAGTCTAACACAAATCCAAACTTATTATTAACTATTTCGAACACAAAGAAACTAAGAGTTATTGCATTTGAGCCTTCTGTGCTACCATCCTGAATTTGCTATCGGTTCAGTTAGAATGTCCAAGTTTTCTTGCTTTACATGTTATAGTAAATTGCTAAGGCCTGAAAATAAGCAGCACTTTGCCAGGCTCAGACACCATGTTGATATACTAATGATCCATAATGAGGCCACCAGACATCAATTACATAAACAAGACTAGGAACACAGCCAACATAGGTACACTCTACTAATTTGTTCATCTCTGTTGGCCAAAAGCCAACGGCATGACAAGTGAATGTCCCAAAGTCATTGGGGCATAGCTCCTTCACTTTAGGAAAAGATTGGACATTGCATAACTCTGTTATGCATTGATTTCTGTTTGTCTAAGGACACCTTAATTAACCATAAAAATAGACCTAATGAGAATACATTTAAAGGGTCAATAAATTTATGTAGTAGGTAGAATACAAGGTAATGAAGAAAAGTTAAAATAAAAATACCATTTGAGACTGACAAAAATAATCAAATTTCTAAAGCACAAAGCAGCAACAACACAAGAGACATCATTCTTTTCCAATTCTTTGAATTATTTAAAAAAAAAAACTTTCCATTGACTTGAAAGAAAGAGAGAGAAAAGGAGCTGGAGAAAGAGAGAAAACAATCAACAAGTTGTTTCACTTAGTTGTGCACTCATTGATTGCTCCTTGTACATTTTCTGACAAGGGGTGGAATCCACAACAACCTCTGATGTGTGGACACTTTACCTATTGGCCACACGGCCCAGGCCATCCAATATTTTGAATTTTGTCCAAGTACAACTCAATCTCATTAATAAACTTAGTGTAACTGGGTTTAATAAGAACATTAAACACTTCACTTCACGTGTAATATACTAATACAATCTTGAACCAAAATATTTCCCATTAGGAAACACAAATTTTTAATATAAATGAGCAGAGAAATATGATTTCTTGAATATGATTTTTGGACAAACATAAAGACAATTAAGGAATGGGATATACTTATAGAAGAGAAGCAATTAGCAGTATAATCAAGTGAATATGTAATAAATAAAATAAAATTTAATGTGTTGTATAATGTAATGCAAAATAGTCAATAGGGGTTTAAATAAAAGGATATAGGATTTTTATATATCAGAAACATGAAGAAAAACTATTCTGCTAAGTTTTTTATACAATATAGTAATAATTAAAAGTCTATTGGTAATTTTTGGCTATTTTGGTAGTTCTTATGGATAAAAACACTGTATGAAGAAGCAGGCCATTTTTTAAGGTCTATGTACTTGTTTTGGGCAGTTCCTGAGCTAGACCAGCTTCCTTTGAGCAGAGAGAGGGAAACAAGAAACTGCCAACAGAAACAGTTTGAGCTTTCAATGCTGTAGAAACATTCAGTGTGCATGCAAATGGGAGTATCTGAGGAACCCAACAAGAACAGCTTTCAGACCAGATAAGCATCAGGTTAGAAATCCTAGATGGGCGCTAGTTGCTTCACAAAAGTCAGGAATTTAGGAAAGAAGAATAGTTGAAGTATGCAAAGTCAATAGAACAAAAATCCTTACCTCACTAATCATTCTTTGTTTCTTTTTATATTATTTTATTAAATTTATCAGGGTGACATTTGTTAATAGGGTCATATAGGTTTCAAGTGGACATTTCTATTATACATAATCTGTATATTGCATTGCGTGTCCATCACCCAAAGTCAAATCGTCTTCTATCACCACATATTTGGTCCTCTTTACCCTTTACTATCCCTACCCCCTTTCCTCTGGTAACCACCATAATGTTGTCTGTGTCTATGAGTTTCAGTTTTAAATCCCACATATAAGTGAAATCATATGATTCTTAGCTTTTTGACTGAATTATTTCAATTAGCTAGTATTCTCAAGGTCCATCCATGTTGTTGTAAATGTCAGTATTTCATCATTTCTTATGGTTGAGTAGTATTCCACTGTATATATGTACCACATCTTCTTTATCCAATCCTCTATCGAAGGACACTTTGGATGTCTTCATGTCTTGGCCATCATGAATAATGATGTGATGAACATAGGGGTGCATATATCTTTTCAAATAAATGTTTTTGAGTTTTTTTGTGTAGATACCCAGAAGAGGAATTACTAGGTCACATGGTAACTCTATTTTTAATCTTCTGAGAAACAACCATATTGTCTTACATAGTGGCTATACCAGTTTACACTACCACAGTAGTGAATGAGCAACTTCACTAACTATTAAGAAAATGACAATAAAAAGTATATACAATAAGATACCACCTCACATCTGGTAGAATGGCTATTACCAACAGAACATGTGATAACAAGTATTAGAGAGGTTGTGGAGAAAATGGTTTATTTCTGTTTCAGTTTTCAGACTTGACTTTTGTTAACGCTTTCCTGACTTTAGCACTTCTCAATAACTCAGCTTCTGACCAATATCGTTGATTGGTGCCCCATTCCTACCCCAAGTCTGATTGCTTCCTAGGACATCTATTTTATAACATGGTGGGTTGGGTTTCTCCCTGTGAGCTGTGCCCTCTCTCAACACAGAACTCCATGTTACAGTACTTCCGGGGTTCTACGGCTTTCACAAGGTGATTAAAAAAAAAGTCTTAGTTATCAGATTTCTGTATTCAATAAAGTCATTTCACTTGTGCCTTTTAAGTGAAGCAGATTAAGTAGTATTTTGGTTGCCTGCTTGTCAAAGGAGGGAGAGAGATGAGCAATTTCATATGACATTATATTGTATAATGCTTCAGAGTATGAACTGTGGCATGAGACAGTCTGCATTTGAACCTCAGGTTTAGAACCAAGTAGCTATGAATATTATACAAGTAACTTAACCTCTCTGTGCCCCAGATAATATCATTAACCATGTAAAATGAATGTTATGAAAATGTAATTTTTAAAATGCTAATAAAGCATTTAGTATATTACCTGGCCATGGTACATGCTACTTATATGTTAGAGGTTGGTGGCAGATGTAGTGTCATTTACAATCTGAAAGCCTGCTTTAGATGGATTTTTGCAAGACTCATGGCATATAAATGACTCCTCCACCTGAGCAAGAAGCACCAATGCCACAATTCACCCACCACCTATGCTTTGGCAGATTAAAGATCTAACATTCCTGGCTACCCCTCCAAAATCTCCCACTATGCGATGAAATGTCATTCTCCTACCCTTAAAAAAAGACTGGCCTTACTGACTTGCTAAACAAATAGAGTATGACAGAAAATGTTCTTGGACTTCTGAAGTATGATCAGAGCTTTGTAGTTTCCATTTGGGAACAGTTGTTGTCAAGCTTGGAGGAAGCCCAACCAGTCCACATTGTATAGAACTACAACACTCAGCTGACAACCTGGCTGAATTCCAAGCCAGCAGCCAGAACTAACCAGCCAGCCTTGTGAGGGAGCTATCTTAAGTGCCTTGATCCTAAAGTTTCAATCTACTAGCCCAACTAAACCTAACCCACGTAGAGACAAGCTTTCCAGCTGAGCCCTGCCAAAACTGCGCATGTGTAAGCAAAATAAATAATTGTTGCTACTTTAAGCTGCTAAGTGTTGAATATTTTGTTACTCATCAATATATAACTAGCCAATAGACTTTGAAAACAAAATTGGGTACAACACTGAAAACACAAATTGTTGACTCTATTTTAAAATAAGGCCATATATATTAGTAGTGATTGCCATGAAGCACTAACCAATGGAAATAAACCAGTTCAATTAGAAATTGATACTGCAATTTTAAAAAATATTTACAAGGTGATCTAATATGATGGTGCAGTAGGTAAAAGCTACACTCATCTCCTTATGGAATGAAACTGGAATTATAACTAAATTATAGAACAATCATTCTAAACAACTAACTGAACACTGGCTGAAGAGAAGTCTTATAAACAAGGATATACAGAAAGGGCCAGATCCAGACTGCTCTAAACAGGTTGCCAAGGGCTAGTCACAGGTAGCATCTGATATTAGTCTGAACCAGAGTCTCTATCCTAAGAGGCTAGAACCAACACACCCAGAGGCCAGTTTCAGACAACAGCAGAGCAGGATCCAATAAGCTTCAAAAGCAGCATATACAAAGCAAGATCTCAGCAGGCACCAGACTCTACTAAGGCAAATTTCACTTTATGTGGTCAGACCCTGCACAGCAGCTCACAGGCTATGGTCAGGGTTGAACCTCACAGTAAACCAACCTCAGGGTTGATTGCCTCAACAGGTGGATAACAATCAAGATTCAGTTACAACAGAAGGACCTACATAACTTACACAAAGTACTTTCCTGAAGCACCCAACTCTGGTGATCAAGGACAATGCAATACTGGACCCTAAGGACACCTACTACAAGGCCACCCCAAAACGTCTGAGGGTAATAGTAGGTATAGCTAATACATAGAAACAAACACAAAAAGACGGCCAAAAGGGAAGAAAATAAAAGGGAAGATACAGAAAATATCTCCAGAAAGAAAAAGAGCTAAGTGAAATGGAGGCAAGCATTTTATCAGACATAGAAGCAAAAAAAAAATGGTTATAAGGATGATCAGTAGCATAATAAAAGACATAACAACCATAAAAAAGGACCAATTAAAAATGAAAAGCCTGCCCTGTGCTGGCACAGTGGTTAAAGCGACGACCTGAGAACACTGAGGTTGCCAGTTCAAAACCCTGCACTGGTCTGGTCAAGGCACATATGGGAGTTGATGCTTCCAGCTCCTCCCCCCTTTCTCTGTTTCTCTTTTTCTCTCTCACTCTGTGTCTCCTCTCTAAAATGAATAAAATAAAAAAAATAAAAAAAATGAAAAATACAATATTTGAAATGAAGAAAATATTGGAAGAAATAAATAGTAGGTTGGATGAAGCAAAGGATTTAAACAGCAATTTAGAAGACAAGGTAGAACAAAACACCTAATCACAGCAGAAAAAAAGAAATAATTTTTAAAAATGAGTATGGTTTAAGAGATCTTTTGGACAACATAAAGTGTAAAAATATTAATATCATAGGTGAGCAGAAGAAGAAAAAAGAGAGCAAGTAATCAAAAACCTACTTGAAGAAATAATGACTGAAAATGTCCTTAACCTAGAGGAAAAAAAACCACACACACAAGTCCAGGAAGTTCATATGGTCCCAAAAAAGATGAACCCAAATAGGCTCACACCAAGACACATCATAATTAAAATGGGAAAAGTTAAAGACAAAGGATCTCACATAAGACAATCAGCTGATTTCTCAACAGAAACATTTCAGGCAAGAAGAGATTGGCATAAAATATTTAAAGTGATGTAAAGCAAGAACTTACAACCAAGAATACTTTGCCTAGTAAGGCTTTCATTTAAAACTGAAGTAAAAATAGAGAGCTTCCCAGACAACAAAGCTAAAGGAGTGGGTTATCACCAAACCAGTAATACAAGAAATGGTAAAGGGAAGAAAAATAAAGGAGAAGGAGGAACACAGTTAAAATAATAAAATGGGAATAAAATTGTACCTATCAATAATCTCTTTTAATATAAATGGCTGAAATGCTCCAATCAAAAGACATAAATAACTGAATGGATAAGAAACAAGACCCATATATATGCATTCTAAATAAAACCCACCTCACAATAAAAATACAAACTAAATGTGAAGGAATGAAAAAAGGTATTTCATGCCAATAAAGAGGAAAAAACAGCTGAGGTAGCAATATTTATTTCTGAAAAAACAGACTTTAATACAAAGGCTATATAGTAAGGGACAAAAAAGGATACTACATAATGATAAATGAAAAACAATACAACAATAAGATATAACCCTTGTGAAAATTTATGCACACAATATTGGTGTCCCTAAATATGTAAAGTAAATCTTAATGGACAAAAATGGGATTGACAGTAATACAGTAATAGTAGGGGATGGATTTTAATAACTCATTGCCATGACTGGATAGATATTTCAGACAGAAAATCAACAAGAAAATGCTGGTCTTTAATATCACACTAGATCAATTGGATTTAACTGATATCTTCAGAGCATTCACCCCAAAGCAGTAGAATAAACATTCTTGCAAGTGTATATGAAATATTTTGTAGGATATATCATGGGTTAGGACACAGGACAAGTCTAATAAATTTTAAGAAGATTGAAATCATATATTTCTCTGACCATAATGATATAAATCCAGAAATAAATCACAAACTCTGAAAAACACAAAAAGCATGGAGGCTAAATAATATGTTACTAAACAATGAATGAGTTAACAATGAGATTAAGGAAGAAATCAAATCCAAACATACATAGAAACAAATAAAAATGAGAACACAAGGAAACAAAATATATGGGACACAGTGAAAGCAGTTCTAAGAGGGAAATTCATAGCATTACAGGCCTACCTCAAGAAAATTCTCAAATGAACAATCTAAACTTACATTAAAAGGAATTTGAAAAAAAAACAGTAACAACAAACAAAGCCCAAAGTGGACAGAGGGAAGGAAATAATAAAGATCGGAGCAGAAATAAACAAAACAGAGTCTAAAATACTAGTACAAAAGATCGATGAAACCAAGAGCTGGTTCTTTGAAATGATAAAGAAGATTGATTGACACATCTTTAACGTGATTCCTCAAAGAAAATAGAGGACTCAAATGAATAAAATCAGAAAAAGAGGAGAAATAACAACCGACAACACAGATAAGCAAAAGAGAGTATAAGAAAATATTATAAACAACTGTATGCCAACAAAATAGGCAATATTGAAGAAATGCAGCATTGTTTATAATAGGCAAGATATGGAAACAGCCCAAGTGTCCATCAGTGGACGAGTGAATTAAAAAGCAGCGATACATATACACAATGGAATACTATGGGGCCATGAAAAAGAAAAAAACTTACCTTTTGCGACAACATGAATGGACCTAGAAACTATTATGTTAAGTGAAATAAGCCAGGCAGAGAAAGAAAAATATCATATGACCTCACTCATTTGAGGAATCCAATGAACAATATGAACTGAGGAACAGAATAGAGACAGAAATGGAATCAAAGGGACCAGAAAGTAAGAGGACAGAGGGAAAGGGGATGAAAGGATGGGATCAGAGAAGGGAAAGAGATTGGTGAAATTATACACACATACAACGTTATAGAGAGCAGAAAAGCTAATCCTGGAGGGAAAGAGGTAAGATGTTGCAGGAAGGGGGTCAAAGGGGATGTTGTGGGGAACACAGGGGAGGGGTGGATGCATTCAGGGGGACACTAGAATCTATGTAAACACAATAAATTAAAATAAAGAAAAGAAATGCATAAATTCCCAGAAACATACAATCTCCCAAAGCTTAATCAGAATAAATCAGAAAACCTAACCAGACTGATTACAGCTAATGAAACTGAAGCATTATTTAAAAAACAAACAAACAAAATTCTCCCAACAAACAAAAATCCTGGACCCGATGGCTTTACATGTGAATTTTACCAAACAGTCAAAGAAAAATTAATATCTGTCCTTTTCAAACTATTTCCAAAAATTCAAGAAAAGATTCTCCAAGATGATATTGTGAATCCAGCAATATCCTAATTCCAAAACCAGATAAAGACATTACAAAGAAAGCAAATTATAGGCCTGATAAACATAGATGCCAAAACCCTCAACAAAATATTAGCAATCAGATCCAGCAATACATTTAAAAGATCATTTACCATGATCAAGTGGGATGTATTCCAGGGATGGAAGATTGGTACAACAATCTCAAATAAATAAATGTGATATACCACATAAACAAAATGAAGGATTAAAAATATATAATCATATCAACAGATGCAAAAAAGCATTTGATAAAATTCAGTGCCAATTTGGATAAGAACTCTCAGTAGAGTGAAAATAGAGGGGGGAATACCTCAATGTAATAGAGCTATTATATTAAAAACTCACAGCCCAACATCATAGCCAATGAACAAAAACAAGTGTTTCCCCTAAGATCAGGAACAAAAAAGGGATGTATGCTTTCATCACTCTTATTCAACATAGTACTGGAAGTCCTGGCCACAGCAATCAAACAAAGAGAAAAAAAAAAGCATCAAAATTGAAAAGGTAGAAGTAACAGTTTTATTATTTGCAGATCACATGATACTGCATATAAAGAGCCCTAAAGCGTTCAGTAGAACAGATAAATTTAGTAAATTAGCATAACAAAATGAATATCCAACATTTCTATATGCCAGTAATAAAATATTAGAAAGGATAACTAAGAGAACAATCCTATTCACAATGTTTCAAAAAAAATAAAATACCTAAGAAAAATTTAACCAAAGATGTAAAAAACCTGTACTCAGATCATTATAAGACACTGAAGAAGATACAAATACATGGAAGCATACATTGTACTCATGGATAAGAAGAATTAATATCATTAAAATGTCCACATTACCCAAAGCAATCTGTAGATTCAATGCAACTCCTATCAAGATACCAGTTGCGTGTTTTACAAAACTAGAACTAATATTCTAATATTGGAATCACAAAAGACTCCAAATAGCCACATCAATCTTTAGAAATAAGAATAAAGTTGCCTGACCAGGCGGTGGCGCAGTGGATAGAGCGTCGGACTGGGATGCGGAAACCCAGGTTCGAGACCCCGAGCTCGCCAGCTTGAGCGCGGACCCATCTGGCTTGAGCAAAAGCTCGCCAGCTTGAACCCAAGGTCGCTGGCTCCAACAAGGGGTTGCTCGGTCTGCTGAAGGCCCGCGGTCAAGGCACATGTGAGAAAGCAATCAATGAACAACTAAGGTGTTGCGATGGCAATAAAAAACTAATGATTGATGATTCTCACCTCTCTGTTCCTGTCTGTCTGTCCCTATCTATCCGTCTCTCTGACTCTCTCTCTGTCCCTGTTAAAAAAAAAAAAGAATAAAGTTGGCGAATAACGCTACCTGATAGCTAACTAGGTATATTACAAAACCAGAGTAATCAAAACAGCATGGTACTAGAATAAAAACACACATACAGATCAATGGAACAAAATAGAGAGCACAGAAATAAAACCACACCTATTGTCTATTAATATTTGACAAAGGAGGCAAAATACAATGGGGAAATATAGTCAATAAGTGGTGTTGAGAAAACTGGACAGGTACATGTGAAAAATGAAACTAGACCACCTTCTTACACCATACACAAGAATATAATCAAAATGGATTAAAGACTTAAATGTTAGACTCGGACCCATAAATATCTTAGAAGAAACATAAGCAGTAAAATCTCAGAAATTTTGTGTAGCAATACTTTCTCTGAAATATTTCCTTGGTCAAGGGAAACAAAAAATAAAACAAACAAGGGGACTACACCAAAGTGAAAAGTTTTTGCACAGCAAAGGAACCCATCAACAAAATTAAAAACCCACTGAATGAGATAACATATTCACCAATAATACATTTGATAAGGGGCTAATTGTTAAAATTTATAAAGAACATTATACAACTTAACACCTAATAAGGAAACAATTCAATTAAAAAAATGGATAAAAGAACCTGAATAGACACTTCTTCAAAGATAACATACAGATGGCCAATATAAATATTAAAAGATGCTCAATGTCACTAATCATTAGAGAAATGCAAATTAATACCATAATGAGATGTCACCTCACACCTGTCAGAATGACTATCATCCATAAATCCACAAAGTGTTGGCATGAATATGGAGAAAAGAGAACCTTCAGTGTTGGTGGGAATAAAGATTGGTGAAGCCACTGTGGAAAGCAGGATGGAGTTACCTCAAAGAATTAAAAACAGAATTGCCTTATAACTCCGTGATCTCACTTCTGGGAATTTATCCTAAGAAAACCGAGACATTAATTAAAAAGAATATGTGCTGTGTTCATTGCAGCATTATTCACAGTAGTCAAGATCGGGAAGCAGCCCAAGTGTCCATCAGTAGATGAGTGGATAAAAAAGCTGTGGTACACATACACAATGGAATACTACTCAGTCATAAAAATGAAGGAAATCTTACCTTTGTGACAGCATAGATAGACCTGGAGAGAATAATGCTAAGTGAAATAAGCCAGTCAGAGAAAGAGAAGCTCCACATAATTTCACTCATATGTGGAATTCAGTGAATAAAATGAATAACAAATGAAACGGACATATGTAGAATCATAGAGAGAAGACTGACAGCTGTCAGGGGCATGGTGCGGGGCTGGCTAGTGGGAGTAGAGTTGGAGAGGTTAAGCAATACAGAGAAATTTATACAGTAAATAAAATCGGTTTCACAAGCCATTTCAGACTATTAAAGGGATCATTGCAACTAAACATAAAAATTTTAATTTAAATAAAATAATTAGCATGCCTTTCAGGTTTAAAATCAGACAGCTGTTTTATTAATAGTTTTAAAAACTGGAATAGTACTTGCCTTTAGGCCCTAACATTTCTATTTCATAGATTTCATAGTGATGATTAATTTTTAAGAAAACCCGATATTTTCCTCTCAACACCAAGCCAAACATTTTTTATTTTCACTAGTTAATATACATTTTTATATCCATAATGTGTGTATTTATATAATTGATAATTGTATTATAGTGTGTTTTTAGTCTTTTTTTAAAGAGATTCATTTTTAATAGAAGATGATCCATAATTTTTTAAATAAAATGCTGAATGGAGAGCAATGGAATTATTTTTATTACTAATATATTAATTGACAAAATTGCCAAGTAGTGTTAGTGCATCAGTGAGGATCAGAGAATAGTCGATAGGCATTTTGAAGTAGGTATATTAACTTTTGGACTTGGGTTAATCAGATTTCAGCAATGTAAAAACCTATGATGGTGAAGAGATGTGACTATGTGTGTTCTAAAACACTAATTTTATTCTGTTGGTTTGCCTGACTAGGCGGTGGCGCAGTGGATAGAGCGTCGGACTGGGATGCTGAGGACCAAGGTTTGAGACTCCCAAGGACGCCAGATTGAGCGCAGGATCATCTGGTTTGAGCAAAGCTCACCAGCCTGGACCCAAGGTCACTGGCTTGAGCAAGAGGTCACTTGGTCTGCTGTAGCCCCACAGTCATGGCACATATGAGAAAGCAATCAATGAACACTAAGGTGTCGCAACAAAAATCTAATGATTGATGCTTCTCATCTCTCTTCGTTTCTGTCTGTCTGTCCCTATCTATCCCTCTCTCTCTGTCTCTGTAAAGAAAAAGAAAAAAATTCTGTTGGTTTGTTTTCTAGTTAATAGTTCTATTAATCACACTGGAAATATTCAGTAAACTACTAATACTTATACTGGCAAATCCTGCTACATTCTTGGAGGCCAGGGCATCAGATTGAAGGGAGAGGTTTCTCTGTGGCAGAGAATTTCTGGCTGAGGTTGAACTTTAAAAAGCTTGAAATTTTAGAAGTCTCACAATGATGTCCTGAAGACCAAATTCAATAAGCTGAAGGGTTTTTCTTTGTAATGACAATGCACAGGATATTGAAAAACAATAAATTTAAATACCTTTTAGAAGGGGTCTGTAATCTGTCTGTCTTCATCACTTCCTAATTTATTGGCATATCCTATTTTATTCATTTGTGTGCTTTGCTTGGCATCCAAAAGCATGAGTTAAAACATGTGAATTATACATGTAAATCCCTTTACCTAAAACTGTTTGTTTAGATATGATATAAAAGACACACACAAAAGCTCATGCACATACTTTAAGTGAGCCTGTGCACAAAGTGCATTCTCTACATATTGAAAACAGGGGAGGAGGGGGTCAAAATAAGTGGAATTTGTTGCCCTGTTCTAATAACAGACCTGGTCATTTGAATTCCTTAATATCCAATCTGAACAAAATGCTAATAACGCTTTAAAGGCAGTAGTATAATTCCCCTTAATCAACTAAACTCTAATTTTACTAAAAAATAATCTAATAGGAATGAGAAGTAATAATATGTATTACATATCTTATAAGTAGCATCTAAGACAAAACAAAATTACAATTATCTTCATTTCATGATGAAATAATTGTTGCCAGAAAAAGAAAATAAGGATGTGAACTTAAGAGTCTATCAGATGAAATGTATAACTACTGATGCTGAGGAATTTCATAATACATATTCCATTCCTTCCCAAACAGTAGACTGTGATTCAGATGTGTTGCAAGACTATTAGAAAATTATTCTTTTGTTTTGTTTTGTTTAAAGCCAGTGGAAATCATCTTCTCTAAATGTATCTATCTATCTATTTATCTATCTATCTATCTATCATCAATCTATCTATCATCTATCATCCATCATCTATTTATCTACCCATGTATTTATTTGTAATTCAGTCTTTTAGTTAAAACAAAATAAATCAAAACCCAAAAGAAAAGAAGACAAATTCATATTTTTGGGTTCTGGTGAACTAACAATACATTGTAAAATAAAAACAATGGCAAAATGTGTCATTGTACCTATAGGTGTTCTAATGGGATTAGACATCAAGCTTTCAAAACAAACCTCAAACAGCTATTACCAAACCTTATTACTGTTTAGTAGCTTCGATCACAGTCATTTAATCACAAATCGGTGGCTATCAACCAATCCGTACAGACTCCTAAAAGGACATAAACACCTCAAAAGACAAAAATAGATGCCTGAAAAACCTTTTTTGAGCAGGAGTTCGACTATTTCCTGTGGCAGTTTGCACATTTTCCAGCATGAATTTCACTTATTTAAACAGGTGAAAGTAATTAGAATTTAAATGATTGTATTGTCAATGGGTCTGCACTCTGACAGACTCCATACTGATGATTGCAAAAACCCCAAAACTCATAAAAATAGGAATTTTGGGGGAAAAATGATTAGTAGCACATTCCTAAATTTACACACACACACACACACACACACACACACACACGCACCCTGAAGAATTAAATATATATTTTTTTATTTCTTGTCTTTGTTTTTTTTTTTTGCATGGCATGTCAAATAACCACAGAATATAGAATGTAAATATAGAATTGTGGGGTTGTTTTTGAAATCAGATATGAGAAGTACTAAGCACTTTCTATAGGGATATTTTGAAACTACATTAATAAAATAAATCTATATGATGACTGCTATCAATCATACTATGCTATATAGCTTATTGTAAAAATCAGATTGAAACAACCTAAAATCTCTGCCAAAGGCTATTGTCACACCCTAGTGGTATAAAAATGGTCTTTTAGAGACTTAAAAAAATTAATTTTCTCTAAACAGTGAAGTCATTTCAATGTAAAAAATTATACAGTGAAAAATGCAGAGCTTAAATTTCTGAAAACCAGATAATTATACAGTTCGTGGCTCTCAGACTTCCTGATTATCGATAGTGGTACTGAGTTTTAATATTTATATTTTACACTTTTTATTAGAATCAGAACTCTGAATAGGTTTAGACATTTTAAGTCTAACAGAAATTTACTGTGTACGTTCCATACTCTACTTGTTCTAATACTACGATTTTGATCTATGCTTATTAATTAGGCTAAAATAATAGATTTGTGTTCTATTATATTAATCCCACTACTTAAAAATGAAATTTATACAATTATGCTAAGGTTGCCTCTTAAGAAATGTTTAAGATGACTAAATGCAATGTATACTGCTTTTCAAAGTAAAGTTAGATTTGGTTTGTTAACTTGAAATTTTAAATACTCATAATGGTATTCTGTCTGAAAGCCTATGGAAAGAAATAAATTTAAAAAGAATCCTAGTTATGTTCTTATTAATTACATGATATAGTATGATTATATGGGTGTAATTAGTATAAGCTAAGTATAGCTGAAATAAACTAAATTTGAAAAATTACTGAACATTATTAAGCACCCTCTTTGAAAGCAGTGAATAGTGTGATTTAATTTGTGCTGGTTAGGGCATACCAATTTCCAAATACCAAAACAATACTACTTTTACTCTTTTACCCAAATCATACTTATGCATGCAGAGTAAGAGATGTCTTCATGGCACCAGCCAAGGATTATGTGCTTCATTTAATATTTTTTCACAATTAATTTCAACACAGACTGATTTATTTTCATCAAAATCATCAATGTTCATATAATTTTTGCCCACGGACTAAAAAACTGAACAAGACTGTTGAAAATCCTAAATGTCCTAAAAAGTAATGAAATTATACTTGTAAAAGAACTAGATTATATGAAAACAAAATGTAAAATATTTGTAAAATGTAGTAATGACATTTTAATCCAATAAATTTGAAAGCAGAAAGATATTAACAGAAAAGTGAGATGTTCTGTAAGTCAGAGTAATGACAAGCTATATATCTACAATTCAATTGACTATAAACAACCATGTGTTGTCCATTAGAAAGGCAGTTGCTCAGGGTTATTTTCTTAGCTATGGTGATGAATTTGTACCAATCCATCTACACAGTCTCACCCAGTTCTCCCTGTCACCAACTGTGCACATTTGCCAGCCAGCTGGCTAAGGTGGAGGGTGTGCCACGTAACAGAGAGAAGCTTGCTGGATGCCCTGGGAGCAAACCCGTGACCTCTGCTTCATTAACAATGGGGTAGCCAAGTGGTAACTGGTCCCTGATTAAAATAAATGTATGCCTTGCCAGGTCAGAAACATTAACAAAAACCTTCAGTATTCCTTAAGAGAAACAGAATTTTGTTTTCTCAAAATTCTCTCAAACAATTTTGTTACAAGAAACAAATTTCATGAAATCCAATACTGCCCTCATTACAATGAATCAACTATGAAATTGAAGGGGAAAACAGAGCTTCAAGAAGAGGTTAAGTACTATAGTTAAAGCATCTGAGTGTAATGCGGTTGGTTAGAAGTCAATTTGAAATTGAAATTCCTCTTGAAAGAAAGGACTTGAACTAAAAAACTTTTAACTATATATATATATATATATATATATATATATATATATATATATATATATATATATATATATATATATATTCAACTTATCTATTGATTTTAGAGAGAGAGGAAGGGAGGAGAGAGAGAGAGAGAGAGAGAGAGAGAGAGAGAGAGAGAAAGGCAGGAACATTGACCTGTCCCAGTGCGTGCCCTGACTGGGGATCAAACTGGCAACCTCTGCCATTCAGGATGATGCTGCAACCAACTGAGCTACCTGGCTAGGGTCTAACAACCTATCTTTAATGAAAATTATTGAAGACATATAAGCAAGTATCCCTTATAGACAGGATTACTGAATATAATCCTTAGCAATCATAAACTGGTTCCTTTATCTTATCGCTAGGGTCAATTTTACTTTGGAAACACACTTAAAGTACACATATGTCAGCAATAGGAAAGGGATATGAAGGAAGGCAACTTCTAACCTACAGGATGTCTTATGATAATATCATAACATTTTTAATATAGCATATCACTTTTAAAAAGGTCAAGTAAGAATAAAAATAAAAACATAACTTATGGAAAAAAATGGACAGGAAAAAATGGACAACAATTTATTGAATTGTTAGTTGTTTCACAACTAAAAATAATTAACTTAATTAACTTAATTGCCATCACCTCTTGAATCTATATCCTCTATCTTTTTTCAATTGTAATCGTATCTTTTTGAAAGGTGAGCTCAGGACCAGAAACAATGCATATTTACTTTATTTAAACATTATAATATTAATACATTTTCACTTTAAGGTACTCATGCCAACGACATATGAGTTTTCTCTTAATAACGTAAACACAGCATGTCTATTATTTCAAAATTCTTCCAAAAAAACCCCCCCATACTTAATACTTCCCACTGAATCTATTATTTGTTCACAACTCTGAACTTCTACAACAACTTGTACATGCTGATAGTATAGCAGGGCTTATATTTAATTGCAATTATTTGTTAAAATATCTTCTCTTGTACACTTCTGAAACAGAGATATTACTTATTCATCTTTGCTTCTTTAGCATCAAACTAAGAGCTCTCCATATAAAATCTACTTAATAAGTAAACACCTTACAAAAGAAAGAATGAATGTATCCTTATTAAATTTAACTTTGTTTTGGTCTATTATCCTATTAAGACCTATTTGAATAAGGGTTATATCACTCAGCATCCCACTTTTTGGTTATCCTTAAATTTGATAACCAGGTCTCCTATTTTTTTTTTAATCCAAAGTCATTGATCCCAGCCAGAACAATTAGGCAAGAAAAATAAATGAGAAATCCAAATTGAAAACAAAGAGCTAAAACTGTCACTATTTGCAAATGACTTGGTGTTAGATATAAAAAAAAATACTCTATCAAAAAATGTTAGAACTTATAAATTCAGTAAAGTTGCAGAATTCTCAAAAATTTGTTACATTTATTTATATTAATAATTAACTATAAAAATAGAAATTAAAAAAACAATTTGATTTATAATTGCATCAAAAGAATAAAATGCATAGGAACAAATTTAACAAAAGAGGTAAAAGACCTGTATATTAAAAACTACAATGCATTAATGAAAGAACTTGAAAAGTGCATAAATAAATGAAAACATATTTTGTACTCATGGATTGAAAGAACTAATGCTGTTAAAATGTTCATAGTACCTAAAGCAAGATACATAATCAATGAAATCCTTATCAAAATCACAAGGGTATTGGAGAGACACAAGATGGCAGTGGAGTAGGCAGATGCTTAGACTCCCAGCTCACACCACCAAACTGGATTACAAATTAATTTAGGAACAACCAGCATGAAAAACCAACTCTGGACTACAAGAACTGCTCTCAAAATCCAAGGAGCAAAGAAGAAGCCACACTGAGCCTGGTGGGGAGTGCTGAGGAGAGGTGAGCCTCCCCTGCTTACAGGAACAAAAGTGGGGGGAGGGGGGAGGCTGAGAGCCCAGAAAGGCTCTCAATCCAAGGAAAACAGTAGGAAATATCACTCACAGCCACTTGCCTGGGGAACTGGGAAAGAGGTGTGTTGAAAGAGCTGGTTTGTTTTCCAAAAGGAAAGGAGGAGAAAGAGATAGCCAGTGACAAACAGAGGAATGCATGGGCGGACCTGAGCAGTGGACTAATCCAGTGTGGGAAGCAGCCATACCTGGTGTAGGTGCTGGAGGTGGCCATAGCAGGGAGAGGGGTTGATCCTTCCACATAACACAAGACTAAAGTGGTTCCAGGTCAACGTTCTTAAGATATATCTCAAGCTCCATCAGCAAAAAACGACACAGCTGAAAACAAGAAGTGGGGAGGAGGGGCAATAACTCAGGTCTCCATGAAGATCTGAGATACACCCCGCCCTACTGAAGCAGAGAAAGCACCCCACCCCTAAGAAAGAGAAACTGGCCGATCAGGTCTTCAGAGTCTCAGGTTACACCCACCACATTCCTGGATACAGTTTCAAATAAGCCCCCTGCTGAGATCAGTAAACAAGATTACCACAGAGTTAAGAATACTGAGAGAAAACAAACAAATCAAGACTTCAAAGGGGCTCTATTAGAAAAGCCAAATACCACAATGGATTACAAACAACAGCTGAACCAAATTCAAGAAGACCTAGATATAACACAACTGAAAATTGGAGGAAGACAACACCAAGCCTAGACTCAACCAGCTCTACAAACAACACACCCAAATACACAGACATAATGAGAAGACAGAAAAGTGCAATCCAAATGAAACCACAAGAGAATCCTCCAGGAAATGAACTGAGCGATATGGAAATAACCAAACTTCCAAATGCAGAGTTTAGAATAATGATTGTTAAGATGCATAGGGATCTTAGAATAACAATGGATGGTCATTATGAAGACCTAAATAAAGAGATAGCAAGTATAAAAAAGGGCATTGAAATATTTAAAAAGAATCACTCAGAGATGACAAATACAATAGCAGAAATGAAGACCACAATGGAAGGAATTAAAAGCAGGATGGATGAAGCTTAGGATCAAATCAGCGAGTTGGAAGACAAGATGAACAAAGGCATGGTCAGAGCAGAATAAAGAAAAGAGACTCAAAAAGTCTGAGGAAACTCTAAGAGAGTTTTGTGACAACATGAAGAAATATAACATCCGCATAATAGGGGTTCCTGAATAAGAAGAGAAAGAACAAGGGATAGAAAATTTATTCAATCAAATCATAGCTGAAAACTTTCCTAAACTGATGGAAGAAAGGGTCTCACAAGTTCAAGAAGCAAAGAGAACTCCATTACAGGGAAACCAAAAGAAACCTACACCAAGACACATCATAATTAAAATAACAAAGCTAAGTGATAAAGAGAGAATATTAAAAGCTGCTAGAAAAAAATGGTTATCACCTACAAAGTAGAACCCATAAGGATGACATCCAACTTCTCAACAAAAACACTTGAGGCTAGAAGGGAATGGCAAGAAATATTCAAAGTAATAAAGAACAAGAGCCTTCAACCAAAACTACTTTATACAGCAAGGCTATCATTTAAAATTGAAGGAGAAATAAAAAGCTTCCAAGGCAAAAGAAAACTCAAGGAATTCATTACAACAAAACCAATGCTGCAGGAAAGGTTAAGGGGCCTATTGTAAACAGATCAAAGTGAGAAAAGAATATAGCAAAGGAAGCATACACCTTTAAAATATAAAATGACAATAAACAACTACATATCAATAATAACCTTAAATGTAAGTGGATTAAATGATCCAATCAAAAGACATAGGGTAGTTGCATGAATTAAAAAACAGGACCTGTACATATGCTGTCTAAAAGAGACGCACCTTAAAACAAATGATGCACATAGACTGAAGGTAGAAGGATGGAATAAAATATTTCATGCAAATGAAAATGAAAAAAAGGCTGGGGTAGCCATACTTATATCAGACAAAATGGACTTTAAAACCAAGTCTATAGTAAGAGATAAAAATGGTCACTACCTAATGATAAAGGGAGCAATCCAACATGAAGATATAACCATCATAAATATCTACACACCTAATATAGGAGCTCCTAGATATATGAAGCAGACTTTGATGGTATTGAAAAGCATGATCAACAGCAATACTATAATAGTAGGAGCTTTCAATACCCCACTTACATCACTAGATAGATCTTCAAGAAAGAAAATTAACAAAGAAACAGCAAATTTAAAGAACACACTAGATCAATTGGATTTAATAGATATCTTCAGAACCTTTCACCCTAAAGCAACAAAATATACATTCTTTTTAAGTGCTCATGGTACATTCTCGGAAAGATCACATGTTAGGACACAAAAACAAATTTAAAAAGATTGAAATCATATCAAGCATTTTCTCTGATCACAATGGCTTGAAACTAGAAATCAACTGCAACAGAAAAACTGGAAAATACTCAAACACATGGAAACTAAATAGCATGTTATTAAATAACAAACAGGTTAACAATGAAATCAAACAAGAAATAAAAAAATTCCTAGTAATAAATGATAATGAACATACAACAATTCAAAATTTATGGGACACAGCTAAAGCAGTCCTGAGAGGGATGTTCATAGCACTACAGGCATTCCTTAAGAAGCTTGAAAAAACTCAAATAAATAACCTAACCCTTCATCAAAAAGAACTGCAAGTAAGGCCCAGAGGTAGTAGAAGGAAGAAAATAATAAAGATCAGAGCAGAAATAAATGACATAGAGGCTAAAGAAACAATACAGAGGATCAATGAAACCAAGAGATGGTTCTTTGAAAGGAAAAACAAGATTGATGTACCATTAACAAGACTCAACAAGAAAAGAAGAGAGAGGACTCAAATAAGTAAAATTAGAAATGAGTGGAGAAATAACAACCGACACAACAGAAATACAAAATATTATAAGAAAATACTATGAAGAACTATATGCCAAAAAATTAAACAACCTAGGAGAAATGAACAAATTCCTTGAAACATATAATCATCCAAAAATCAATCTGGAAGAATCAGAAAACCTAAACAGACTGATTATAACAATAAGAGATTATATTATCAAAAAGCTCCCCCCAAAAAAGCCCCCTAAGTCTGATGGATTCACTGGTGAATTCTACCAAATATTCAAAGAACTAACTCCTATCCTTCTCAAGCTATTTCAAATAATTCAAGAGGAAGGAGCACTACCAAGTTCCTTTTATGAGGCGTGCATAATTCTGATTCCAAAACCAGGCAAAGACAACACAAAAAAAGAAAATTATAGGCCAATATCCCTGATATGTTAGATGCTAAAATTCTCAACAAAATATTAGCAAACCAGATCCAGCAATACATGAAAAAAATCATACATTATGATCAAGTGGGAGTTATTCTGGGGAGGCAAGGACAGTACAACATTCATAAATCAATTAATGTGATTCATCACATAAACAAAAGGAAGGAGAAAAACCACATAATTTCAATAGATGCAGAAAAAGCATTTGATAAAATCCAGTACCCATTTATGATCAAAACCCTTAGCAAAGTGGGAATACAGGGAACATACCTCAACATGCTAAAGGCCATTTATGACAAACCCCACAGCCAACATTATAATCAATGAACAAAAATTAAAAGCAATTCCCCTAAATCAGGAACAAGGTGGGGTGTCCCCTTTCGCTACTCTTATTCAACATAGTACTGGAAGTCCTAGCTACAGCAATCAGACAAAAAGAAGAAATAAAAGGCATCCATATTAGAAAAGAAGAAGTAAAACTATCATTATTTGCAGATGATATGATACTGAACCCTAAAGGCTCAGTCAGAAAACTACTGGACCTAATAAATGAATTCAGCAAGGTGGCAGGATATAAAATTAACACACAGAAATCAGAGGCATTTCTATACATGAACAATGAAATGTCAGAAAGAGAAATTAAGTAAACAATCCCCTTCACTATTGCAACAAAAATAATAAAGTACCTAGGAGTAAATTTAACCAAGGAGGTTAGAGACTTGTACTTAGAAAATTATAAAATATTGATAAAAGAAATCAAGGAAGACACAAACAAGTGGAAGCATATACCATGTTCATGGTTAGGAAGAATCAACATCATTAAAATGTCTATATTACCCAAAGCAATTTATAAATTTAATGCAATACCAATGAAAATAACAATGACATACTTCAAAGATATAGAACAAATATTCCAAAAATTTATATGGAACCAAAAAAGAACACGAATAGCCTCAGCGATCTTGAAAAAAAATAAAGTGGGAGGTATCACACTTCCTATATGAAGTTATACTACAAGGCCATTGTACTCAAAACAGCTTGGTACTGGCATAAGAACAGGCATATAGATCAATGGAACAGAACAGACAACCCAGAAATAAACCCACATCTTTATGGACAATTGATATTTTACAAAGGAAAAAGAGCATACAGTTGAGTAAAGACAGTCTCTTTAACAAATGGTGTTGGGAAAACTGGACAGCTATCTGCAAAAAAATGAAACTAGACCACCAATTTACACCATGCACAAAAATAAACTCATAATGGATAAAGGATTTAAATGTAAGCCATGAAACCATAAGCATTTTAGAAGAAAACATAGGCAGTAAACTCTCCAACATCTATTGAAGCAATATATTTGCAGATTTATCTTCACAGGCAAATGAAATAAAAGACAAGATAAACAAATGGGACTATATCAAACTAAAAAGCTTTTCCACAGCTAAGGACAATATGAACAGAATAAAAAGACAAACCACACAATGGGAGAACATATTCGACAACACATCTGATAAAGGGTTAATAACCAAAATTTATAAAGATCTTGTAAAGCTCAACACCAGGAAGACAAACAATCCAATCAAAAAATGGGCACAAGAAATGAATAGACACTTCTCCAAAGAGGACATACAGATGACCAATAGGCAGATGAAAAAATGCTCAACATCACTAATCATTAGAGAAATGCAAATTAAAACCACAATGAGATACCACCTCACACCAGTCATGATGGCGCTCTTTAACAAAACAACATATTATACGTGCTGGCGAGGATATGGTGAAAGGGGAACCCTCCTGCACTGCTGGTGGGAATGCAGACTGGTACAGCCACTATGAAAAACAGTATGGAGATTTCTCAAAAAATTAGAAATGGAACTGCCCTTTGACCCAGCTATCCCACTTCTAGGAATATATCCCAATGACACCATATTACCGACTGAAAATAAGAAATGCACCCTCATGTTTACGGCAGCGTTGTTCACAATAGTGAAGAGCTGGAAACAGCCCAAGTGTCCATCAATGGACAAGTGGATTAAAAAGCAGTGGTACATATATACAATGAAATACTATGGCACCATGAAAAAGAAGGAAATATTGCCTTTTGCAACAATATGGAGGGGCCTGGAAACTATTATGTTGAATGAAATAAGCCAGGCAGAAAAAGAAAAATATTATATGACCTCACTCATTTGAGGAATCCAAGGAACACTGAGAACTGAGGAAAGGAATTGAGGCCGTGGAGGGATCAAAGGGACCAGAGGAAAAGAGGACAGAGGGAAAGGGGATGATAGGATGGGATATACCTGAAGTGAAGGGAGAGGGCGCTGTAAGGAAGGGGGCAAGGGAGATGTGGAGGGGAATATGGGGGAGGGGGATGCAGTCCGGGTTACCCTAGAATCTATGTAAACACAATTAATTAAACAAATTTTAAAAATCACAAGGGTATTTATTATGGACATAAAACAAGCTTTCCTAAATTTGCGTGAAACCATAAAAAGAACTGAGAAGGCCAAAGCAATCTTAAGAATGAAGAACTAAGAACTAAGCTAGAGGCATCATGCTCTATAATTTCAAACTAAATTTCATAGCTACCGTAATTAAAACAGTATGGCACTTCTTAAAAACAGATCAGATCGATAGATGATAGATGATTGATGATAGATAGATAGATAGAAAGAAAGAAAGATAGATGATAGATAGATAGATAGAAAGATGATAGATAGATAGAGGAACAGAATAGAGAGCCCAACAGTAAACCCACAATGTGTGATCAGTTGATTTATGACAACGAGCCAAGGATATACAGTGGGGAAAAGGACAGTCTTTTTGTCACTATTTACACCTCTTCTCGACTCTCACCTTACTGATCTCTGACTCTCCAAATCTAAAAATCCAGCATTCCACTTTCTAACTGCTACTGTAGATAGTCAATTCCATAGTCCTTTTCATAGTGTTGGAAAACTAGACTGCTACATGCAGAAGAATGAAATTAGACCACTATCTTACACCACACTCAAAAGTAACTCAAAATAGTTTAAAGATTTGCATGTAAGTCCAGATACCATACAACTCCTAGAAAAAACATAGAGGATAACATTCCCAATATAGGTCTGAGCGATTAATATTTTAATCTGACACAAAAGCAAAAGAAAGAGAAACAAAAAATAAACAATTGGTATCAAGCTAAAATGTCTGCTGTAAAGAAAACAATCAACAGAATGAAAAGGCAATGTACTAAATGAAAGAAAATATTGCAAATCATATATCTGATAAGGGGTTAATATCCAAAATATACTGTACAAAGAACTGATACAATTCAACAACAAATCAAACAAAACAGAAAAATTGATTAAAAATTGAGCAGAAGTGCTGAGAAGACATTTTCCAGAGAAGAGACACAGATGGACAAAGGTGCATGAGAACATGTTCAATATCACTGATAATCGAGAAAGTGCAAATCAGAAACTCCACAAAACAATAGCACCTCACACCTGTCAGAATGGCTATTATAAAAAAGACAAGGAATAATAAACACTGGAAAAGATATAGAAAAAAAGGGACCCTTGTGCACTGTTGGTGGGAATGCAGATTGGTGTAGCCACTGTGGAAAACAGAGTTAAATCACACTTTAAGATTCTGGCATAAGAAACACCAAAATTAACAAAAATAATTATTCATGTCAAAAAGTTAACAGCAAAGTGAAAGAAGAAGGGAATGCAGGACAGCAGGAGAACTGAAGACAGAAGGGCATATTTAAGGTACTGAAACACCTTACCCGCAGGTGTAAAGCAACACTAACCACTTTCCATAGCGAGCCCGGGCCAACCCCTTCAACAGGGTATAACATTTGCTCCATACAGTTATGCAAAATCTAATTTTATCTCCCGGCTAATACACAAGATCAAAGGTTATTGATTTTTTTTTTGACAGAGAGAGAGATATATAGAGACAGACAGGAAGGCAAAGAGATGAGAAGCATCAATTCTTTGTTGTGGCACCTACCTTAGTTGTTCATTGATTGCTTTCTCATATATGCTCTGATTGGGGGGCTACAGCAGAATCAGTGACCCCTTGCTAAAGCCAGCAACCTTGGGCTCAAGCCAGCAACCTTGGGCTTCAAGCCAGCAACCTTTGGGCTCAAGCCAGCAACCATGCGGTCATGTCTATGATCCCATGCTCAATCCAGCAACCCTATGCTCAAGCTGGTGAGCCCACGATCAAGCAGGATGAGCCTGCACTCAAGCTGGTGACCTTGGGGTTTCCAAACTGGGTCCTCTGAGTTCCATTCCAACACTCTATCCATTGCCCCACTGCCCTCTCAGGCTAATTTGAGAAATATTAATGACTTATAAACTACTGAGCAGGTCTTCACAGAGGTTCTCAATTTCTTTAATGAAATTACATGATATGGACATAGGGTAAGAATAAGCATGTCATCTAGATACTCGGATTTGAAGGAAATAAGAGAGAAGTAGGATGCCACTTACAGAGGACCCTGAGAGGCCTTTGCATGTAAGGTGGAGAGAGTTGAGCCTATCTGCTCTATCTGACAGTCTGCATAAAGGGGAGAAAGAAATCACAGGCCAGAAAGATGCCTCTTCACCACCACTGGCATTTTGTCAGCTGGGTATAGCAGAAGGATAAATGAGAATTGGAGTCAAAGTTATTTTGAAAAGGAGTAAGGCAATGGATAGACCTTGAGAATATGCTAAGTGAAATAAGTCATACAGAAGAAGTTAGGAACCCTATGATTTCACTCATATGTGGGATATAAAACTGAAAGCAATAATGAGCAAAGAAGAAAAACAAACAGTAACTCATAAACACAGACAGTATGGTGGTTAGCAGAGGGAAGGGAGGTGTGGAGGCAGTAAAGAGGGTCAGTTATATAGTGAGAGAGATGATTTGATTCTGGGTGGTGAAGCAGATTACAATATACACATCGTGCATCATACAGATGATGTACCCTTGAAGGCTGTATAAACTAATCAACCAATGTCACCCCAATAAATTTAATTAAGAAGAAAAGAAGAAAGGCTGGGAGAAATTCATGGCCAATGACTGTGTATTAGAAGTAAGCAAGTAAAAAAATTGACTATCTACAGTAGCAGTTAGAGAGTGGAATGCTGGATTTTTAGATTTGGAAAGCCAGAGATCAGTAAGGTGAGAGTCAAGAAGAGGGGTAAATAGTGACAAAATGACCTAAACCTTAGAGGGAAATGGGTTTTGTAACAAGAGTTATTTCTTGTGAGGGCTATAGGGAGCAAAGTGTTACTAAAGAAAATGCCAAAGCTTTCAAATAATATTTAAGAGAAACTTGAATATTGTTTCAAGCCACAATATGCTTTCATAATGAAAAGAGACTTGGCATATTGCTAATATGTTTACAGTTATGTTTGGAAGTATGTGAATATTCTCTTCCATTGATTGCTGGTTTAAAACAGATTGGTAGTTACAATGTAGTCATGGGGTTGTAAAGTACAGCATACAGAATCAGATTGGTAGTTACAATGTAGTCATGGGGTTGTAAAGTACAGCATACAGAATAAAACCAACAATATTCTAATAAATAGGTGTGGTTTCACATTGATACTGAAAATATCAGTGATAACAAAGAAAGAAAGAAAGAAAGAGAGAGAGAAAGAAAGAAAGAAAGAAAGAAAGAAAGAAAGAAAGAAAGAAAGAAAGAAAGAAAGAAGGAAAGAAAGAGAGAAGAAAGTAAAAGAAAGAGAAGAAGGAAGGAAGAAAGGAAGGAAGGGAGGGAGGGAGGGAGAGAGGGAAGGAGGAAGGAAAAAAAGTAGGAGGAAGGGAGGGAAGAAAGGAAAGAAGAAAGGAAAAAAAATACTCTACTTAAAGGCAACAGAAGAGGTGATATCTGAGGAAAGTTTTGTCAGAGATGAGAGCCCTGGAGGAGATAATCTATAATGAATAAGAAAATAAGATGCCAGATAGCAGTCCTGACCAGGGAAAACTTGTTTTTGGCAATGAAAACACTGATTTCTATCATGTCAGGACAGGATGAGACTGGTTGGTTTTTGTGTGTGTTTGTGTGTGTGTGTGGGGGGGGGGGGTTGAGGGGGGCTAAATGACTGTATTCTGAAGAAAAACCATGTGTTATGGATAAGTTATTTTTCCGAAGTCTAATGTCATTGCAGATAACAGTACAAAACCTTTTCTTTCCCCATATCTAACTGGTCAAGGGATTCAGAAATGTGGTGTTCTGATTATTCGTATTACTCCATGTAACTTTCAGTTTGAAAATCTGTCAAGAACACACACTGTCTATATAATTTTAGAACTGTTAAAATAAAAGGTAATTGTTATGGGTTTAATTGTGTCCCCCTAAATTTTTTATGTGTAGAAGTACCTCAGAAGTGACAGCATTTGGAGAAGACCTTCACAAAGGTAATCATTTAGAATAAGGTCATTGGGGGAGGGGGTGATCCAGTGTGACTGCATCCTTGAAGACACCTGAACATGGGGAAGACAATGTGAGGGCATGGAGAAACAGCCAAGACAAAGCAAGGTGAGAGGCCTGGAACAAATCCTTCCCTCTAGACTCCCAGAAGGAACTACTCTGCCAATACCTTATTCTTGACTTCTAGTTCCCAGAACTTTGAGAAAGTAAATCCTGTTGTGTAAGCCACCCAATGTGTGGCAGTTTGTTAGGGTTGTCTTAGCAAGTTAATACAGTAAGTTACACCATTGTTCTATGTTATTGATGCTGCCTTCTGGATTAATCACAAAGCAGAATTGTAAAACAAGGTGAAGCAGGAAATGTGTTAAAATCCTCAGATCCAGAGTGCTGCAAATATGCCCCTTCTAATCTTCTAACTCAATGTACTTGAAATTTCACCAAGTTCACACATGGAAATAATATCTAACATGTAGTCAGTCATACAATACAAGTTCTTCCTCCTTTTTCTGACATTACAGTAGCACAATGCTACAATCAAACACCTTGATCAACTTCTAAAAAAAAGTGTGTTCTGCCATATTGGTATTTCATACATCTGATTATGACATTATGACATTCAACTCAAGCACCTTCATAATAGTGAAGAAAAATGTCCTTAACACATATATACAGAAATCTTCTATCTGTACCACCACCATTTATTATGTATTATAAAATATATAATATAACATAAAATTTCTGTCCTAATGACCCAAGATTTTACATTTTATGTTGTGACATTTGAGAAAACTGATTGTTACTTTACATGATAAAAATATATATTTGATGAAACTTAAAGTAAAAATATATATTTAAAGTAAAATATATTTGATAACACTCAAGAAAATAAAATAAAAGCATTTGAACTTGTATGTATTGTTACAGTTTTATTTGGATTATCAAGCACCAATATTTTCAATATACCTTTTACAGCCCTATTCAAAGACTACTACGTATTATAAACACATAACTTTCTAGTTCTATTTTTTTCATGTGACAGGGACAGAGAAAGACAGACAGAGGGACAGACAAAAAGGTTGTGGCTCCTTAGTCTCCTTAGTTATTCATTGATTGCTTTCTCATATCTGACTTGACCAGGGGGTTACAGCAGAGTAAATGACCCCTTGCTCAAGCCAGCAACCTTGGGTGCAAGACAGCATCCTTTGGGTTCAAGACAGCAACCATGGGTCATGTCTATGATACCAAGTTCAAGCAAATGACCCCACACTCAAGCTGGATGAGCCCACACTCAAGCCAGCGACCTCAGGGTTTTGAACCTGGGTTCTCCACGTCCCAGTCTGATGCTCTATTCACTGTGCCACTGCCTGGTCAGATTCAAATTCTTTTTAAAGATGTTAACTGTCAGCTATTCACATTCAATATATGATAAAGCTACTCTTTTAAATTGACATGCTGTACCAACATCAAATATACCATTAATATTTTATATACTTTTTAAAAATAACAATGGTATAAATTACCTTTTTTATAATAATCTACATTTAAATTCATAAATAACCAAGTTTATTGCATTGATCTAATATCATTGCAATGAACTTGTGCTGGCTTCAAATGCTATATAAAGAATCATGGAAATAATTTTATGAATATTTTCAACACAAGTAAATTGTGGCTAGATACCCCATTCCAGCTCTTTAGATAAGAAATGGGTTTTCCAACACAAGAAGAGTACTTGTTGTTTTCTATAAATCCTTTGTAAAATGGGCAAGCTATTTGAGAAAACAGTTCACCAAAGAAGAAACACAGAAGGGAAATTAGCACATGAAAACATGCTCAACATCATTAATCACTCAGAAAATGCAAATTTAAGTCATAGTCAGATACTACCACACACCTATTAAAATGGCTTACATTAAAGACTGACCATACCAATTTTAGGAAGGATAGGAGCAACTAGAATTCTTATCCAATGCTGGTAGGAATGTATAATTGTATAACCACTTTGCAAAATAGGTTAGCAGTTTCTTAAAAATTTAAAAATATACCTACAATCTGAGCCAGCCATTCCACTAGTAGGTATTTACCCAGGAGAAATGAATATCTATGTCCACATAAAGAATTGTATATGAATGCTCAATTGCAGCTTGATCCTTAACAGCCCAAAACTAGAAACAACTCAAATGTCCACTAACAACAATAAATTGTGCAGTGTGTATGATGGAATATTACTTAGCAATGAAAAAGAATATACTGTTGATAAAAAACATATTGATGAATATCAAAATTATGTAAGTGAATAAAAGGCAGACAAAAAAGAGTACATTAGATATCATCCCAATTATTTAATATACTAAAATATTCAAACTACTATATTGTGACATAAAGCAGATCAGTGGTTGCCTGCAGAGGGGGTAGAGGCAAGGATGGTTGGGAGAGAGGGAACATAAAGGGGCAGGAAGAAACTCTGAGGTTGACAGATGTGTTCGTTATCTTGATTGTGATGATGTTCATACAGATAATATATGCATATCAAAAATCAATTTTTACACTTTAAATATATGCAGTTTATGTCAGTTATCCTTCAATATGAAACCGTTAAGTAGTGTAAGATCTAATTTTTGTCTTTTTAGTTGCTACTGGTCTCTGAAATTAGCAGCACCTATACATTGAGGGACTCCTGAGACAGTAGTTGAAACTCTAATGAAAAGACTTAATCAAGGAACCATAGCCAGCTTCATTCTGAGTGGCATTAGTACTAATCTGTGTCATTAAATGAGGCATAGGTAGATTCATACAATATGAATGTGCAATAAGAGTATTAAACATAAGATTTGCAACAAGGTGCGTAAAGAAAACAATACATCAATTTTGAATGGTGATGACCATTTATTCTTATATTCATTTAGGATATATTTATGTGTGGCTAATTTATAGACACGTTGTTTAGATTTTTGTTTGTTTTTTGTATTTTTCTGAAGTGAGAAGCATGAAAAACAGACTCCCACATGCACCCTTCCGGATCCACCCGGTAAGGCCCACTAGGGGGCAATACTCTGTCCATCTGGGGTGTTTCTTTGCTGCAACCAGATCCATTCTAGAATTAGAAGTGGAGGCCATGGAGCCATCCTCAGCGGATAGGCCAAGTTTGCTCCAATGGCTACAGGAGGGGAAGACAGAGAGAGAAAAGAGAGGGGGAAGGTTGGAGAAGCAGATTGGAGCTTCTCCTGTGTGCCATGGCCAGAAATCAAACCTGGGACTTCCAAACACCAGGCTGGTGCTCTACCACTGAGCCAACTGGCCAGGGCTTGTTTATTTCTTGACATAAACTTCTACATAGTTTTCAGTGGTATTTTAAAGTCACTTATCTCTATAAGAAATGAGAGGAAAGCTCTGTTCCATAGACTTTCCTCAAGACATACCCCACAATTCCAACCTTGGTCATCTTTTGCAATCACTTTAATCAATGTGTAACTCATAATTGTGCAATTATTTTATGACTTAGAAGCATTGTAAGTGTAACAAATTGGATTAACCTATGATTTTAGACACTAATTGACTTAATTAATAAACCTCATTCATACTAGTATGCATCTCCATAAATTACTATTTCTTCTATTTTCATATTTAATTGACTATAAAACATGTTAACTAATACATGCATGAGGATCTAAGGCAAAAAAATAAGACTTGTTTCTTTGTAAACTAAATTAAACCAACAAAATACCTCTTAAGTAAAATTCTGTTGTCCTTCAAACAATAGAATCATAGAAACATTTTTCCATTTTAAATATCATACAATCAAATTATACACTAGCAAAAAAGAGAAAAGAATCAATAAATATAAAATTATTTGTTTTATCTATTGGAAAGATAGCATAGAAATTAAGAAAGTGGTTGGTTTTCTACTCCATTGTTCACTAGCTCCTTATTGAATCACTCTAAGCCCCATCTTCCTTATCACTAAAATAATAGTTCCTATTTCATAATATTGTTAATACTTTATCTTTTGAATTTTATTGCTTAAACTATACATTCCCATTACCAAAAAACCACCGCTTTCATACATAAGAGCTTTTAGTGAAATGTCTTGATTATTAAAAGTCAGTTACCATTGTCTGACCAGGTGGTGGTGCAGTGGATAGACCGTCGGACTGAGCGCTTGGAGGAAACAGGATTGAAACCACGAGGTCACCAGCTAGAGCACTGGCTCATCTGGTTTGAGCAAGGCTCACCAGATTGAGCCCAAGGTCACTGGCTTCAACAAGGGTTCACTCGGTCTGCTGTAGCCCCCCAGTCAAGGCACATAAGAAAAAGCAACCAATGAACAACTAAGGTGCTGCAATGAAAACTTGATGCTTCTCATCCCTTTCCCTTCCTCTCCCTTCTGTCTGTCCCTATATTTGTGTGTGTGTCTCTCTCTGTCTCTTTCACACACACACACACACACACACACACACACACACACACACACACACACACAGTATGTCCGTAAAGTCATGGGCCATGTCAGTCCTGTGACCGTCAAAAAGTGCACCATGACTTTACGAACATACTGTGTGTGTGTGTGTGTGTGTGTGTGTGTGTGTGTGTGTGTGTGTATAGTCAGTTACCATTGCTCCTATCTGAGTCACACCTGAGGACTATAGGTAGTCTAAGGTGCTTTCAGAAACATAGAAAACAGTACATCCATAAGCTTCACTGGGATAAGAACAATGTCTGAAAGTGCTTCTGTCACAATATTTCATGGTAAAATGCATTATTTAGATGGGGGGAAACACGCCTCTCTAGAATTCTAGATCCACCCTACATGCTCCATATCAATGAACTCAAGACATTGTTCACAATTGGAATTTTAAAATTCTGGCTTTAATCTGTCCTCTTATTGCAAAATTCTAGCCCTATCATGTGCCCATTTGGCTCCCATGAAAACAATGAGGAAGGTACTGGCTTTCTATAAGCTAATGGTTGGGTTGTTCTCTAACTTGGGTCTGAAGACTGCTGCAAGGTAGAGTGCTGTCCCATCATGCATTTGCAAGGGCCACAGCGCATGATGTGACCCTTGCAAAAGCATCTCTCTTTCTCCCAAAGGTAAAACTTCCAGCCTGCATAGCTATACATCCCTAATTGTACTTCATAAAATTTTAGAGCTGTAAAAATTCAATCTGTTCTATTTTAATCTCCCAATTTTATAGTAAGAAAGATAGACCAGAATTGAAATCAAACCTGAGTCTTTTGAATTCTTCCCAGTACTCTTTCCATACGACCAGGCTTTACAAGATGAACCAGAAGCAGCTCATGCCCAGCTACAAAACAAATATGTCAGGAATTTCCAAATAAGGTTGACTTATTAAAGGTGGAGCAGTATGAGACAGAGGAGGAAATAGGGGCATGAATAGAGAAAGCAAAAAAGAAAAGGTAGAAAAAAAAGGAAATATACAAGAATATCAATTTTAACAGTATGAGAAAAGTGCCTTAAATATCTGAGGGAGAAACGTATAAACAAAGTAGAGAAAAGGGGAAAGAGACTTAAAATAAAGAAGAGAAGAAAAGCATTGGAGAGAAAGACAAATCAATTAATGAAGGTACAAGGAAAGAAATAAAACATTAAAAAGAAAAAGGCAAGTTTAAATGTCAATCATAATTTAAAAGTTACACTTCTGCCATTGGAATCTAATTTTTAAACTCTCATTTGTTAAGGTTTTGATTTATCAATGCTACCAAAAGTAATTAGACATTTGTAACAATTCTTGCCATAAATCTCTTGTATTAACTGACATAAACTACATACTCAGTTAATAAAATGGTTATGTTAAAAATTTTGTATTAGCAAGCAAATACGAACAAAAAGAAAGAGTAAAGGAGTTTTTATATAGTCATTTTATCTAGAATTGTTACGGTTTTAATTGACTCATTTTTCTACGTACAAGTATTTTTATTGTGTATGCGGTTTAGAGTGTCTTTAAAATTATACCTTTTCCATTGATTTTTCTCTCAAAATTAATTTTAATTATAAAGTTGTGTTTCTTTTTGTTTTCTTTTTTTTTTTTTTACAGAGACAGAGAGAGAATCAGAGAGAGGGATAGGGACAGACAGACAGGAACGGAGAGAGATGAGAAGCATCAATCATTAGTTTTTCTTTGTCACACCTTAGTTGTTCATTGATTGCTTTCTCATATGTGCCTTGACTGTGGGGCTACAACAGACCGAGTAACCCCTTGCTCAAGCAAGCAACCTTGGGTCCAAGCTGGTGAGCTTTCCTCAAACCAGATGAGCCCATGCTCAAGCTCGTGACCTTGAAGTCTCAAACCTGGGTCCTTCCGCATCCCAGTCCAAGGCTCTATCCACTGCACCACCGCCTGGTCAGGCAATTGGAAAGGTTTTTAAATAATGCACATGGACATATACTGTTTATTTTATATCTATCAAATAAGAAAAATCCCTAATTCTATTCCAACAAACTTATATAGTCTCTGACCAATCACTTATCCCATGCCTTTTAATCAACCTCAGCATTACTCACATACCTCTTTTGCTCACTTACTTCATCACACATAGTTGTTTTTAAAATCAACACTATAGTAATTGACTGAGTGTATTTTAGTAATAGTATATCTTACTCATTGTACAAAATACTCATACATAATGTTGCCAAATATTTTCCAAAAATAAATACCTGTTATTTTGGAAATTTTTTTTAGATTTTCTTTTGATACAATCTTATATGCCTGAGAGCCAAAGTTCAAGATTGAAATCGTCACTGCACTGTAAAATTGGAGAGGTTACAGCATTAACTGCCAATCTATTAGGAATAAATTGTTTATAGGTTGGGAAGAGCTTACTGTTATTCTATAATCAACATTTATAAAATATTGTTACTTGGTTTAAATGGCTGTAATCAAAACAAGATCTCAGTTATATCAAAACCTAGGGCATATATGTCTTCTCACTTATTTTAAAATTGTTTGTTTTCTGTTATACCTGTGAATTTATTGATTGAAAATTATTCAAGGTCAAATTGTTTTAAATATAATACAATATTTAACATCCATAACTTCTATGACTTTCTACATCATTATAGTTGTTTTAAAATTTTCTGATAAAAATCCTATTTAACCTTAAATTCACTTAAAAATCATATAAAAATTTATTAACAATCTATGGATGATGATTTATTTTTCTCTGATCAAGTTGGTATATGTGACTATACCAATAACTATAAAAGCCATAATTATGCAGCCAAATATTTAAAAAGGTACATTGTAATTCTAGGTCAAATGCAACATAAGTACATTACTCATCTGTATTTTAAAGAAGGCTACTGATGAGAATATAATATTTTCAACATTTGTCTCAAGCCCCCAGTAGTCCCACTTCCATATGGTTTAATACAGATATAAGACTTACTTTAAGCAAATGAACCTTTCACACCCCCAAAAGCCACAGAATCAAATGGTCTGTGGTTTGTGCAGCTGGTGCACTGTACTCTTTTCGGGTAGTGTCATATGAAAAATATTTCACTCCCCAGGCCTTAGACAGAATCAGTCATTAATGAAATACAGGCAGTACAATGAGATCATATGAAGTATAGATTTCAACATTAGACTAGGAACACTAAAGAAACTCGGAACATGCACACAAATCAAGTGCTTACTGCCAGAAAGGAATGAAAGAAAAAGTAGTAAAGAATGCCTTTGTACACTTAGCATTTACTTTGAAAACAGCTGTTAACCAGTATCTAGAAAGAAGTTTTAGTTTAAGCATTTGCAGACTAAATAATCATAAATTGGAGAACAACAGAAAATATCTTCAGACAAATGGTACATTCATTGCAAGATCATTTACTATAACATACAGCTATCAAAATCAAAAAATGATTTGCCTAATAGTGCATATGAAATCTGCTTACTTAACAAAATCAGCTGTCATCACTCTACACAATTTTAAAATAATGTCTTATTCAGAACACATCCAATTTCACTATTTTATATTTTTATTGAAATAGTATAATAAAGCTATACAAGGCAACAAAAATATTGCAAAATATTCTTTCAAGTAGAAACTGGTGCCAAAATAGTATTTTTACTATTTTAATTTTTGAAAGAATTAAAAAATATATTATTTTATATTTATTGTCACAACTGTCTTTAGTCTAAAGTAAAGCAACTTTAAATATTTCTATTTCCAATCCAGTTGCTTTGTAAAATCCTTTTAAAATAAATTCCTTTTACAAAGAAAATAAATGTTTATGAATACAAAGGAAATAATGGTAAGAAAAGATGCATGATAAAAAAGGAAATATATTTTTACATAACACCGGAACTTGTGTATGTCCACGAGATCACATATACTATAAATTGTATATTTACATACCATCTTGTTATTCCTGGTTACACAAAGAAATATAAAAGAAATAAAACAATTATTTTATCTTCATTTTAAGAGTAATATATACAGTCTGCATTTAGTTCATGATGACTCAATTAGAATTTCGAAGGGATATATCAGAACAATTTAATTATCTTAAATATTGATAAACAAATGTTTGTGTATCTCTTAAGAAAATATGTCTACAGCAAATCTGAGAATGCTCTCAACTTCTCTACATCTGTTACCCATAAAATCTTTATGTGTCTCAGGCAGCCACCTGGCATGAACTCCAGTTTACACTTGAAACACTGTTTAACTGAAATAGTGCACAGTGCGCTAATACAATATAGAGATTCACAAATGAAATTTAGAATTGCATCATATTATACTTTCCAACCAGTGTGTTGGCATCCAACAGGAATAAAGGATATTCTTCTCACTATGGGGTGCTGTGCTGGTATCTTTGTAACATGACATTGTATACAACAAAAGGCAGACTCTAGCTATAAAGTGTTCTAAGTGGGTTCACGATTTCCCTGCTGCCCACATCCCCTGTCATGGTCATGGACTTAGACATTCACAAGAGTATCACAGAACTGAAGTCAAAAGTCACAGGTGTAGCACAGATTGTAATTATCTTGGGAAATTACCATGTCATATAATTCTTTTATAGTGATATTACACCCTGCATTCCAGATGTTCAATTTCATAAACAAATATTGATTGAGAATCACACGACAGAAAATGTTCTAGGCATTTAGATTATATAGATGAATAAAACAAAAAAATTTTGTCATTATTAACTTATATTCTAGAGGCAGAGAGAGATAATAAAAATAAATATGCAAAAATCCCTGCCCTCGGGAGGTTTCCATGCCAGCCAGAGGTGAGAAACCACAAACATGATAGATAAGCAAAAGCGAATCATGTAAAATCTCTGATGACAGATACAAGGAATAAAACAGACTAAGAGAGAGCCTAGGAAAGAGAAGTTAGTTGCATATTTAAATAGAATGGCTAGTAGTCTTTTTAAGGTAGCAAAGGAACAGATATTTGGAGAATGGAAAGGAGTTATCTATTCAGATACCTTGAGGAAGCACATTGAAGAGAAAAGCCAGCACAGGGACACTGAGGGGAGAGAAGAACAGGTACAACTAACATGTACCATTGTTGATAACAATCTTTTTAAGCATAAATTATCTCATAAATATTTTTAAAATGTGACACACTTCAATATACAGATGAATTATATAGAATGGTACACCTGAAACTTATATAATGTTATTAACCAATGTCACCCCAAAATTTTAATTTAAAAAGAATGACTAAATTTTATTAACAATTTTGCTCCTAACTAGTTAAGTTAACTAAGCAAGATTGTTGCTTAATGAGAAATTATTTTATTACTTACATGGGTTTATGGCAAGGTAAAAGGTGGACATAGAAGTAGCCTTCAAAGGTTGCTGACAATGAAAGCTGTTATAATAATGGAGAAGTACTTAGTAAATCACAACAATTACACAAGTTGTGTACATATAGACGATATTTCTATAATAACATTTTTAAAATACGTGCTATTCCCATAGGAATTATTTTAAAAAGTATAGAAAAGTTAATGTTTAATAAATTATTTTTAGAATTATCTATATCATCTAAATTCAGTTGTATTTTAAGAATATTTCATTTTCTTCTGTAAAGAGTGTAAGAAATAAGAATAGTAGACTCTTTCAATAAATTGGTTAGATGTGAGTTGAAATTAATAAAATACTGTGATTACGTAGTTCATGATCATATAACTATTCATCATAACTCTGGGAACTTTTTATTATTTCTCTAAAGTTTATTTTCAATGTTGGGATAGAGATGAGCTGAGAATATAGTTACAGACGGAACCGTTGAGAGAACAAACTTTTGACAAGAGTAACCACAGTGGGCAGGAAATAGCTTTGAGGTGAAATAATTCCATGTTCCAGATTCACATATCAATCAAGCTGTATGCATGGGAAAAAATTTGAGACCTGTTGACAACAGATAGTCAAATGTTGTTTTCTTTCTTTCTTTTTTTTTTTTTGTATTTTCTATAAGTAAATGTTTAGAAGTGTGATAAAATATATAATAATTATAATAAGCTATGCTTTATGTCCCAAACATAAAGTATATGCTCTATCTACATACTTGACACTATGATTTGATAATGCCCTATGATTTGATAATATCAAACAAAATATGTTGAAGTACTTATTTAAAAACTATCATGTGTGGTATTGTAATATAGTTTTGGAGATTTAGAGGACTTTATATTGCCTTAACTCTAATTTCCATTTTAAACTATTGAAAGTTTAAAAATAAAAAGAGTAGTCAAAATTGAAGTTTTTGGCATTTTTAAGTTCAAATTGGCTTTTTAAGTTACAGAAGTAATAGCAATAACATCTCCCAAGCTGTGAATCAGTGAGCAGTGACACCGTGTACTCCCCGAAAGCTTTTGGCAGGGACTCTTACGGCCTCAAAAGGCTTAGTTACCCTTTTTATCAAGGTGCAAAATGAAGCGTAAAAGCAGGTTAAGTCCCAGGATAGGAATAAAACCTTAAGTTCCTGATAATCAGCTTCCAAACTAGTCCTAAGAATCTAGTAGATTTTGGCAGTGATTTCTTTCAGCCGTCAAAACCACTGCCAGGTGGGTAAGTATATGAGCAGACTATAAAATGTAGGCTCGGCCTGGCAGCTGATCCAGTCAGTGTGAACAATAAAGGTGAAAAATGGAAAAAGATTCCTGAAAAAATGAAGTAATGAGGGAATGAATATTTCTCTTTACTTTCTCACGTTAGGAAGGAAAAATGAGACCTGGAAAATAAAATACAAAGACTTCCTCAGAAACAGAGAAATGGAATTTAACTGATGACTAGATATATGATGGATGGATATAGTAATTTATAATCACTCTAATTAGTTGTTAAGGAAAATCAATACCTACTAGCATGATTTTTTTAGCAATAAGCTATTTTAAATATTTATAATGTTATCAATTTATTTAAATTGATAAATTTGTTCCCAAACATAAAGTATATGTTCTAACTACATGCTAGATGCTATGATTTGATAATGCCCTTTAGGAAGCCAACGTAAAATAGAATGATGTCTTTTTAAGTTAGAAAAGTTGAAGTTAGGCATATTTTACATCATGTTTTATCTTCCAGCCTTATCCTTATTAATATCCTACTTGCTGCTAAATATATGGATGTTGTAAAGATCTTGACTTTACTTAATTTTAAGAAAAAAAAGTGAATGAAACATCCATTTAAAAATTTGTTCAGTTCAGAAGACGTTCGATGTGAATGTTCAATGTTAAGCAATTATTTATGCTTTCCAGATAAATAACTTTAAAACAAGAAAAGATACTTTATTTTCTAAATCATGACTACCCCATTAACTTTATTTATTTAATATGACTTTTCCTTAATTTTAGGCAACTTTGTCAGGTCTAATAGCACTGTGACTCACTTGCTTTCTCTCAACTGGATCCTTCCACCTGTTGCACATACTGCACGTTCACTCCCTTAATAAGCCTTCGGGACAATTAGGTTCTGATCAGCATCAAACTATATTAAAGAACAAAATCTCAGTTCTGTTGATCAAGATACCAGAGTTTTGGTCAAAGTAAAGGTAATGTTTTGGGTCGCCAACTCTAGAAGGACATCTGACTAAAACGAACCTCTAAATTGTATACTGTATAAAAAATAGTTGTAAATGTCAACCCAGGACAGTAAATTTTTTTTTAAAGATTTTATTTATTCATTTAGGAGAGGAGAGAGAGAGGGAGAGACAGAGGAGGTGGAAGGAGCAGGAAGCATCAACTCCCATATGTGCCTTGACGAGGAAAGCCCGGGGTTTCGAACTGGTGACCTTAATGTTCCAAGATGATGCTTTATCAACTGTGCCACCACAGGTCAGGCTCCAGGACAATAAATTTTAATAAAAATGTATATATCTGAATTTGAAGTCCAAAATTAAACAGACCATATGATAAACATCTAATTGGTAATACGGAAGGTAATTAAAGAAAAAAAATATATATATATTATTCATTTTTACATGCTTTTTGGTCACCACAAGACAAAGGTTATTATTTTCTGTGCTCCCTAGAGTGTCTATAAATATAATTAATTGAGTATGAGTCACTCTTTTCCAGATAATATAGCAACACAAAGATACTATCATAATACATGATATTCAGTCTCCAACAAATCACTATTTTCACAAATTCAAGTGAAACAAAGCATTATATAAAATGTCTTTGGGATCAGAAGTAATAATGATTGTATCATTTTTTTCCTAATAGCCTTACCACAAAAGATCGTTTTACTAAAATTTCTTTAATTAGATCAATGGTTTTAAATGGCTTTACTTAAGTAGTATTGGGAATGTAGGAACAATTTCTAGAGATGTTTCACTTAAATGATTAGAGAGATGATAATATGCGTTGCTATTTGGTCCAGATGACCAAAATGGTTGTTTTTGTTTTTTTTCAAATTGGGAACAACCTGTTGAAAAACAATCAAGGCTATACATGTCAAACAGAAACCAATTATTTCAAATATATAATCTCAGTTATATTCACCATCTACCGAAATTATGAAAAAGCATACGAATTTATCTTATAAAAGAAGTTTGTATAAATTAGCTTGAATTCTAGGTTGTCATAAACAAAATAGCATCTTACTTGAAATACATTAAAGAGCAATACATTACACAAAATGAAGAAAATGGACTCTTTATAAAGAGAGGTGAAAATCAACAGTCACACAAATAGTTCTGTACTCATAGAAAGGAAGAGAGAGCTTAAAAAGTTGTAACATGACTTACAGCAACAAAGGATCTGCTCCTAGAGAATCAGGAACTCTCCCCCAGGCCTAGCATCTCAAAAGAGCAACCAACAACTTGCTAACCTCACCCAGCTACTCCTGAAAGAAAGTCAAGTTCTAGAAGCGCTCTGCATGAGAATAGTGATGGTGGATTATGGGAACAAACCAAACCCGAAGGGAAAACTTGACACATGAAAGAAATGGAGTGATTTTCATCAATCACCGTCTTTCTTAGTCACTTTTCTATAATTTTAAAAGCTCAAAATAAGCAAAAAACAATCATATTTATTATTGTAATGCTGATGGTCACAATAACATTTAAAACATTCTTATACAGTAATGTTCAAAGAATCTTTGAAATAAAGTTTATCAGGCACATTGTCATATACCGTCTACAGTTCTGTTTTAAGTCACAGTAATGCTCCTGGTTTCTAAACTTCAAACAACTGAAAGACCACAACATTCAGACAACAAAACTAAACTACTGGGAGTAAGAAAAAAATACAAAAAGGTAGCAAACCTCAACAGCAGATAATAAAATTAACATTTCAACAGCTTTTTCCTTTCATCTTCTTCTCTCTAGTCTGTTTCTTTTCTAGAAAAGCTACGACTTAGTTTAGAAAGATGCAGAATTACACAAAACATCAGAAATATGGGACAAGAAATACTGGTTTATTCTCTTTTGAGGACCTTCTCCATAAAAAATTTAATAGATCTGTTTTGGTAGTTTTAATCTCTAGAGCACCTCAAGTTTTGTTAGGGAAACATCATCTTGGTCATTTATATTAGAAAGAACACCTGGTGAAGAAGGCAAATACAATCTTTCAAATTGCGAGTGCTTTTTTTTTTATCAAACTTTTCATCAAAAATGTATATAGATGTATGTAGGTAGGTTTGTGTATATGTAGTGTGTGTGTGTGTGTGTGTGTGTGTGTGTGTGTGTGTAAAAGTCCTGACTAGAATTTAGTTTCTGTATCTTTGTGATTGATAAGACTGTATCTTTGATAATTTTATCAAAAATATAATCCTTTCTTATGTTCTGCCAATAAATGATTTAGCATTCACACAGACATTCACTTACTGCATAATGAAGAGTAAGTAAAAGCATGATGTAAACACTAAAATATCATTTAAAGTTGTTCTGGAAACAAAAAACACTGATGATTTTTAAGTTAAAAAATATTTTATGGATATAATACATTTTCTTATTTCATAACAGTGTTTAAATGATAATTCTAATATTTACTGTCACTAATAAAATTAATACTAAAGTAATACTAATTGATACTAAATAACACTAATTAATACTAAATATAGCTAATAATTTTCAGCATTAAATTTTGTTGTTGAAAATCTATTTGTTAGTAAAAATTTGAAGTTGCAAATGTATACATCTAAGGAAGACTGAATTATAAAATCATTTGCCATAAGCATTTATAAAAAGTAAAAGATACCACCTCACGTCAGTTAGATTATCTATTATCAACAAGACAGAAAATAAGTGTTGGAGAGGCTGTGGAGAAAAAGAAACCCACGTTCACTGTTGGTGGGAATGTAAAGTAGTACAACCATTATGGAAGAAAGTATGGTGGTAGTGGTTCCTCAAAAAGTTAAGAATAGAGCTACCATATGACCCAGCAATTCCTCTACTGAGTATATATGCCCAAAACTCAAAATCATTGGTATGTAAAGACACATGCAGCCCCATGTTCACTGCAGCATTGTTCACAGTGGCCAAGACATGGAAACAACCAAAAAGCTCTTCAATGGATGACTGGATAAAGATGTGGTACATATATACTATGGAATACTATTCAGCCATAAGAAATGATGACATTGGATCATTTACGACAACATGGATGGAACTTGATAACATTATACGGAGTGAAATAAGTAAATCAGAAAAAATTAAGAATTGTATTATTCCATACATAGGTGGGACATAAAAATGAGACTCAGAGACATGGACAAGAGTGTGGTGGTTACAGGGGAGAGAGGAGGAGAGGGGGAGGGGAAGGGCACAAAGAAAACCAAATAGAAGGTGACAAAAGACAATTTTGACTTTGGGTGATGGGTATACAACATAATCAAATGTCAAAATGATCTAAAGATGTTTTCTCTGAATCTATGTACTCTAATTGATCAATGTCATCCTGTTAAAATTATTTGTCTAAATAAAATTTTAAAAAAAGTAAAATACAGTACAAAATTTTAGTGTAACATTATTTAACTATAACTCATTTTCCTGTAAAAATTTTAAGTTTCCATGTATTTTCATATTAATATTAGAGAAAATACCATATAATCCAATATATAATAAACTCACTATTTTAAAGCAAACACTTAAAATTGGAATCACAGTGTCATAAGGCAGATCCATTTTTAATTTTTTTTTTTTTTTTTTTTTTTTTTTTTACAGGGACAGAGAGAGAGAGTCAGAAAGAGGGACAGATGGGGACAGACAGACAGGAACGGAGATAGATGAGAAGCATCAATCATTAGTTTTCGTTGCCGTTGCGACACCTTAGTTGTTCATTGATTGCTTTCTCACATGTGCCTTGACCACAGGCCTTCAGCAGACTGAGAAAACCCTTGCTGGAGCCAGTGACTTTGGGTTCAAGCTGACGAGCCTTTTGCTCAAGCCAGATGGGCCAGCGCTCAAGCTGGCAAGCTTGGAGTCTCGAACCTGGATATTCTGCGTCCCAATCCGACTCTCTATCCACTGCGCCACCGCCTGGTCAGGCCATTTTTAATTTTTTGAGGAACCTCTATACCTCTTTCTACAGTGGCTGCACCAGTCTGCATCCCCACCAGCAGTACAGGAGGGTTCCCTTTTCTCCACATTCATGCTAGCACTTGTTCTTTGTTGATTTATTGATTATAGCCAATTTGACAGATTTGAGGTAATATTTCATTGGTTTTAATATGTATTTCTCTGATGATTAGTGATATTGAGCATTTTTCATATGTCTATTGGCCATCTGTGTGTCCTCTTTGAAGAAGTGTCTGTTCAGGTCCTTTGCTCATTTTTTAAATTGGATTGCATGTGTTTCAGAATATATATGTTTTGCCATTATAAACTCTGGATATTAGCCCTTTATCAGATATATTATTGGAGAATATGTTCTCTCTCCCATTCACTGAGTTGTCTTCATTTTGTTGGTGGTTTCTTTGACTCTGCTGTGCAGAAACTTTTTAGTTTGCTCTAGTCTCATTTGTTTATTTTTCTTTTGTTTCCCTTGTCGAAGGTGACATATCAGAAAAAAATACCCAAAGAAACTTGAAATACTGCCAGCATTAATTACAATAGCCAGATTTGGAAATATCCCAAGTGCCCATCAGTAGATGAGTGAATAAAAAAGCTGTGATACATTTACATAATGGGATACTATTTAGACATAAAAAAGAAGGAAATCTTACCCTTTCAACGGCATGGATAAACTCTGAGAGCATTATACTATGTGAAATAAGACAGAAAATGACAAGTATCGTATCATTTCACTTACGTGTGGAATCTCATGAACAAAATAATCAAGCAAAATATAAACAGACTCCTAGATTGAGAAAAGACTGAAAAGTCTCAGAGGTGAAGGATTGAAGGGCCAGGTAAAAAAGGTAAATAGATTAAGCAAACAAACAAAAAACCACTTCATAGACACACTATAGTGATTACCAGTGGGAAAAGGGGCTGGGAGAAGTAGAAGAGGTTATAGGATAGATAGATGGTGATGGAAGGAGACTTGACTTGTGGTGAACACAAAAATCGATATATAGATGATGTTTTATAGAACTGTACACCTGAAACCTATATAATTTTATAAATTTATGTCACCCCAATAAATTCAATTAAAAATAAATAAAATAATATTGGCACATTTTATCATAGCTATGCTCTCATTAATAGCACTCAAAATATGTAATGGTCCTCTACATATTCCAATTAAAAATAGAAGTCCTTAAAATATTTGAGTATTTATAGTCTATAAAGATTCTGAGGGACATTTTTATTAATTTGACATAGATACGCCTTCATTTCTAATGTTACAAACCTGAATCATTTTAAATGCAATTAAAAGTGGTTATGAAAGAGTGTGGACTTCCTTGTGAAGTAGGAAATCACTCTTGTGATTAACATGCAAACGAGCTCATGCTGGCAGAATAGATTGGGGTTTTAAAACCCCAATTACTTTTGTATGATTATCTATTTACCAGTACACAGTCTATTTTCATTTCACTTAATACAAAATCGGCTTGCTTACATTTTTAGCACAGCAATTAATATTTACAGTAATTATGACATCAAGCACTGCTGAGAACTCCAAGTAAATCATCTAACCCAATCTTCTTTCTTTATATATGATTAATATCCTCTTATAATTTAATGCTGTATATAAGGTTACTATTTTGCAAAAATCAAAATTAAGAACCATTTTCCTTATTTATTTAAATGAAGTTATAATACATATTTTTGTAAATTAGTAAAATTAATATTATTATAATACAAAAACCCAAATTTTAAGTCTTCTGAAAAGAATATGTAAAAATATTTTAAATTGCTTATAGTAAGAAAAATAAATACATATTGAGAACAATAAGCTGTGTCTTAGAAATCTTTTCTTTTTAAACTAATAACAGACTAAACTTTCACTAACACACTTTGATTCATACCTGCTATGTGCTGCACACATACACATTTTTCAGACTTCTAAAGAAAATTATAATGCATTAATGACAGGAACCATGGTAATGGAAAAAAGGTCACCATCTCTTGAACACCTTCTGTTTTAAACCATTATATATAAAGACATTCAAGAAAGCAAAGAATTAAAAGCCATCCTTTGTGCAACCCATTACTGAAATATTATAGAATAATCTATATCAAATGTAGAGGAACAGCAGATTCTTTTGGATCTAAATTAACTGCAGCCATAGAAACGCTTTTATGCTTATTATGTATCTGCATGTTGATTCAATTATTAAAAGAACACCTGAAAGCTTCAGACTTATTTAATTGAATTAATTAAACTGGATGAATAATCACTGAATTCCTTTTGTGTGAAATTTTTCCTGAAAAGCAACACAGGCATTTGGAAATTGCAAGTAATTTGCTTAGTGAAATACTGTGAACATGGAAATCTCCAATTTCAGTATAATGGGTTTTTCTTTTCCCCCATCTTTTCATATAATACAAATGAACAGATACTTGCAGCGGATGCTATCTCTTTTATAGGATAAATTTATGAGTATTTTTTACCAATATACCAGAAAGCAAATTTTCAAAATTTTTTCAGTATCATAATTTAACTTTTTATCCTATGCTGAAAAATAATATGTGAACTATCATTGCCACAAAAGAGGTGATATGACAGAAACTAAAATATAAGTTGTGACTAAAATAAAATTCACTTTATTGTGAATGGAGAATTATTGTTTCAGGATGGATTACTAATATAAGATATTTATTATCTCCATAATAATAATGCAACCATCTGTTTAAAGTTAAAAGTGAAAAACAATTCAAAATAATGACAGAGCAGTTAATTATCTTCCACACACGTTGTTTGTAGGAGGTACTTGTTTTTTTATGATTAAAGGTACTTATCATATATATGATTTTTGGTATTATTAAGATAAATATGTGAAGTTTACATGCATGATGATTTTAGATATTTATTTTTGAAAGAAATACAATAGGAAAACTACTACACATATATTTTCCCTGTTCACAGATAAAATAAAAGGAAACTTGTACAAGGTCTGTTTTTTCTGTCCTATCAAAACAAACAAAACTGACAACAGTTAGCAATATTCTTACAGCTTACTCACTGCGCTGATACTATCTGCCTGTTAGGTTCTCATCATCACTAGTGGGGCGTCATAACCTTTATAGCACTGCATGGTTTCACCACACTACTTATGGCACTGGGAAGATGCGTCAGTGCTCACTATTGTTAATGATAAAACTGGGTGAAATACTGATGCTCACTTAATCTTTATACACACACTCCCATATAAGTTATATTTCAATGCATATCACACCATGTTTGGATCAATCTTTTTTTTATTGTGAGTAGAGAATTACTGTCATACTTGAGAAGATAATCACTCTATAGCATTGTCGTCATGCCTATTATTTATGAGCTGATGTTCACCATAATAAATTGTGGTATCTGAAATCAGACACCATTTAATATCTACATTCCTAGGATTAATTAACTTTTTAAATATTCAAGTTGACCACATTTGAATTTTGTTCATTATAAAATTATGCTTAAAGTCTTCAATCTTTAATCCAGATATCATCTTCATATCAGCCTTATTTCTACACTTTCTTTGCATTTGTCAGATTTATTTTTATGTGAATGGTCCTATTTACCACAGTTAAATCTCACATGTGATACAATATGTTTCTTTCACAATAAAACTGAAATAAAACATGTAATATATTATTTATAAAAAATAATTCTGCAACTGAAGTGTTTAATAAAACTGCTGTCATAGTGAAATTTTTAGCATTCTTGATAAATTGTTTCTTTGTGATCTTAATTAAAGACATGATAAATACACTAACTTTTCCAAAATACTTGGTGAAAAATCTATGAGTCTCCTTTAGTACCTGTGTTAATAAAGCTTAGTAGTTAGATTTTTATTTTACATAAATTATACAAAATACATTGGCATTACACCCCATTCTTAATGCCAGATTTTTTATAGTTTTATTTCATATATTGGATTTGGAAATGGAAACAGTGCCATCATGTGATACGTTTCAGGGTACTTCACTTCTTATATTCTCAAAGTCTGGGGATATAGCCACCATACAAATAAAAGGGTTCACAGAAAAGCAGGGAATGGCAATATAATTCATCACGTAGTATTTTGCAAGGTGATGCTCATGCTTTTGTGTAAAAAATTAGGAACACCTTTTAACTCTTCAAACATAAACAAGTAGGAATTTGGTGCTTGTATTTGTGTACAAACATATACACACAGAGAAGACACCTTTTATTAAAAATCTAATTATTTATTCTAGCTCATAAAACTTGCTTTTGCAATCAATTTCCATTTTAAAAAATAAAAAGTTCGCTTCATAGAGTAAATTTGTTATTTTAATGAACAAAATGCTGTAGTTAGGGAGGGGAAATAATCAGATGACATGTAAATATTAATTCAACCTCCTCCAAAAAAACAACTTATATCTAAAAATTAAACCTAATTTCTTCATAGTCTTTTTTGTCCTTCACTCAACAGACATAATTCTTCCATTAACTTACAAAACAATAGATTTAGCAGGAGATACATTATTTATTTAAATTTCAAAATCACCTTTGAAAACCATGGCAAATATAAAAATTCATAGTAATTAAGTATAAATATGCAAATTTTCACTAGAAATAACCCCATTTTGTTTCTTTTTTTAAAATTGAATTTATCGGGGTGACACTAGTTAACATATTTATACACATTTCAGGTGCCCAATTCTACAACACATCTCTGTAGACCACATTATGTGTTCACCCTCATCCAAGCTGAGTCTTCATCCATCACCATTTATCCTCCCATACCTTCTCCCCTCTGCCCTCACTGCTGTCCATGCCATGAGTTATTTTTCTGACTGTTTTTGCTCTATCCTTCCACCTCCTTTGCTCAACCCTACTCTATTTCTTATCATTTATTCTGTTACTCTAATTTCACTTAAAATACTTTTTTTACTGAGAGGTATAAGTTTAGAAACTATTTCCTTACTTTCCAGACTTATTTTATACAAATATAGAGTTACAGATTAAGTTACAGATTAAAGACAGTTGTGCATTGTTTAAAGACTGATACATTACAATATTAATATACACAGGATTAAAATATTACTAATGAATTAATTATTAAGGAGTATTCATTATGATTCATTGTTAATCTACAGCACATTTATTTCTATGTAGTACACACATAATTCAAGTTATTTCAATTTAATTTTTTTCCCCAAAGTGAGGAAACTAAACTAAGTGTAAGATTTAAAAATATTGATGATTTCCATGGCCCTGGCCAGTGGCTCAGTGAATAGAGTGTCGGCCAGGTGTATGGACGTTCTGAGTTTGATTACTGGCCAGGGCACACAGGAGAAATGACCATCTGCTTCTCCCTCCTCCTTCTCCCTGTACTCTCTCTTTCCCTTCTGCAGCCAGTGCTCAATTTTTATAAGCACTGGCCATGGGCACTGAGGAAGGCTCAGTTGGCTGAGTACATCAGACTCAGGTGTTAAAAATAGCTTGGTTGATTGGAGCATTGGCCCCAGATGGGGTTGCCATGTAGATATCAGTGGGTGCACATGTGAGTTATCTGCCTTACTATCTCCCCTCCTTTCACCTAAAATATATATACTGATGAAGTCCAAAAAGTAGTTCTTAAAAAACATCTTGAATCAAATCCTTTTCATATCCTTTGTGATATACTATAGTGTGATACCTCAAATTTCATACAAAATAGATTTAATATAGGAAAGAAGAAAACCTTGAGAAAACTTATTCACATAAGCAATAAGGGAGCACATAATCTGACTAGGAGAAAACAAGAAGGTGGAAACAGTATACTGAAAATCTATAAAGAAGAGGCAAAGAGATAACAGATACCTTTGAAGAAGATTCTTATGAGAAAGAAGCTGTAATTATAGGAAGTGAAGTAAAAGCTGCCCTGAAAGTACTGGGAAGAACTAAATCACCAGGGGTAGGTTGAATACTAACAGAACTATTTCAAGCCAAAGAGACTGAACCTGCCAAAATACTAACAATATTGAAAATGAAACAATAGTCAACAGACTTCAGACTTTTACTATACATCCCAACTTTCAAGAAAGAACATGCCAACAGTGCAGTAGCTATAAGACCACTGCTCTAGTTACCCACACAAGTGAAGTGATGCTGAGGTTGATGCAACAATATCTTCTACCTTATATGAAGCAATAAATGCAGATGTTCAAGCTGGGTTCAGAAAATGGAGAGTCACTCAAGATCTAATAGTGGGCATTTTCTAGATAATGGAGTGGTCCAAAGAAGAAGGTTATTTATGTTTTGGGTCTTTGACTACATAGATCACAAAAAAACTATGGTTTTTCTGAATGAAATCGGAGTGACTCAGTACCTGATTGTTCTGATGTATAATATATTGTGCAAATGAGGCCACTGTCAGGACAAAAAAATGGAGAGACAGACTGGTTTTGTACAGGCAAAGGGGTCAGACAAGGGTGCATTTTATTTCCTTATTTGTTTAATTTGTAAGCAGAAACCCTCATACAAAAACTGGGCTAGACTCAGAAGCAGAAGTAGTGAAAATTTGAGGAAGAAATAGCATTATCTTAAGATATACAGATTAATCATCTATGGGCAGAAATTAACAATGATTTGAAAGGACTTCTGATGAAAGTAAAAGAAGGAAGTGCCAAAGAAGAACTTCATCAGAACATCAAAAAGAAAACTCTTGGCTCTAGTCAGTTGGCTCAGTGGTAGAACAACAGACCAGCGTATGGATGTCCACGTTCAATTCCTTGTCAGAATACACAGGAGAAGTGACCAGCTGTTTCTCTACCTCTCCCCTTTCTCTTTTTCTCCCCCTCTCTCCTCCTCTTGCAGCTGTGGCTGAATTCATTCGAGTGCATCAGCCCCAGTCACTGAGTATAGCTCCATGCAGCCTCTGCCTCAGGCACTAAAAATAGCTCAGTTGCCAGCATGGCCCCAGATGGGCAGAACATTGGCTCCAGAAGGGGGTTGCCAGGTGGATCCCGTTTGAGGCACATGCAGGAGCATATCTCTCTATCTCCCCTCCTCTCACTTGAAAAAGAAAAAAAAGGAAAAAAATCTTGAGTACAAAAGAAACACACGACTTCAATCAGCAGTGAAGATACTGAATTTGTTACAGATTTTTCTTACCTTGGCTCAGTCATCAATTCAGATGGAGACTGCAGTCAAAAAATCAAGAGAAGGACTAGACTTGGAGGAGCAGCAAAAGAAGAATTAGAAAAGATCAACAAGAGCAGAGATGTATCATTAGAGAACAAGGCTGAGATCATTCACACCCCTGTAATCCCAACCATTATGTACTGTTGTGACAGAGTGAGAAAGGCTGATAGGAAAAAGAGATGGATTCACGTCAAGTATGTCATTAGAGGGAGCTCTACAGTTGCATACTCTGGACAACCAGAAAGATGAACTAGTGGGTCCCAGAACAAATTAAACCTGAAACATCACCGGAGGCAAAATTGACAAAACTGAAGCTGCCCTATTTTGATCACATCATGAGAGGTTGGGTTCTTTTGAAAAGACAATAATGCTGGGAAAACAGAAGCCACAGGAAAAGATTAAGACCAAATGTAAAAAGGATTAACAGTAAAAGAAGTTGTAGGCATAGGTCAGCAAGAGCGAAGCAGAGCTGTTGAGGACAGGACACTGTGGGCACCACTCATTCAAGCCCGGAATGGGAGCCCACTCAGTGGCATGTAACATACACACAAATGTGACTTATTAAACGCTTTGGTTCTAAAATTTCTTGTCCTCTGGACTAAAGTTCAATGGAACTTACCAAGTGGTAAACAACTCTGCATATGAATAATCCCTTCTAGGAGAAGGGTGGGCTTGGGAACTGCCAAAAAACCTGTTATTATTATTACTTTTACTCTTTCCCCAAATACCATGAGGTATGGACTGACTAGCAGAATTTTAATTTAGAAATATTACTATTCTTCTGAGAGGAGACTCTCTATTTTCTATTTTCCAAAAGTGGTTTGCAGACTCTTGTCTTGTGGTATAAAGAAACCTGGAATTCCCTAACACTATTTTTCTTTCATGAAAAATATGTTACATAAATTCTTCAGTTCTTCCAACCTGCACTTCTAATAGTTCTTTCAGAAAAGGGACAAAAGACTTTTGACGATTTTCAATAATGTAACATGTTTTTCCTTTCAGGATAAGATTTATCATCGATACATCTACATGTTTAGATGTGAAAGAACCCATATCATCAACTTTTAAAGCTCAGTCCTGTATGTTGTTTCATAAACCACGGAACTCTAGAAAACAGCACTGACAAAGTTATAAATAGCACAACAAACTTCTTCACCTAACACCCTCTTATTTTTAACATTGTATTTTAGTCTAAACTTTTCTTTCTTCTACAGTAGCAGTATTTGGCGTTAGAAAAAAAGAAAGCGAAAAAGTTGCTCAAGTAGACAAAGAAAACATGTGAAAAGTGCTGCTTTGTGAAGTAGTAATTTTCAATTTCCCTTCAATGTGTCAAAATATACTGACAGATAAAAAAACCATAAAGACCTTAATTCTATTTTATATAGTTGTAACTTTAAACAATATCTAAAAAATAGTAATAGAACCCTTTGTAGTAGTGCTTGTTACTGATTCTTCAAATCATAGCAGTTTGTTATATGACTCTAATTCCATTTCATGGTGAAAAAAATCATTCGTAGGTTAACTTAATATATTTTACTCTTCTAGTAAAGAAAAATAAATGTCTACTAAACTATTTAAATAACAGTACAAGTTCCATATGCATACGTTCAGTTCACTGAACAGCTTTGATCTCTGTCATCTAAAGCTCTTCTCTAATCCTCTGTACCCACCCACCCACATGTTGACATAGCTACACACTCAGGCACAGACAGTATAAAATTTGGTGAAATTCACTTGGACTAGTCAGTCTGTTGGCAATTTAACAGGTGGACCCGCCCTTCTGTTAGTTAATTCAGAGTTGTCAATTGTTGCACATATAGTATGCAACTGTTGGAACTGTCAAAAAAGGACTTGATGCACTTATTCTAGTTAAGAATATTAGACATTTTATAAGAAAGCAATCCATTCTTAGGAGAAAATGAACAAAGCCTTCCTATCCCAAATAGAAAGACGCAAATCTTCTGCAAATAATCTGATGACCAATTCACATATTTCTTGACACAGTAGTTAGGAATATTAACTTTTATACATCAGGTTTCATCTTCATGTTTTACCCTTGTATTTCATATTTATGCTTAATCTTACCTATTATTGCTGAACATTCTTTAATTATTTTTCAGCTATGTACACATATTCCAAAATACTCTTTATATTTGATCACTATAATATATTTTCCTATTTTAAACATTATTCATTTCACTTTAGTCTAAGATTTATGATAAAGGAATTGAAAAATATATTAAAATAAGACATTATCATAGGTTTAGGAAGTATAATAAACATAAAAATAAATTATAATTCAAATGCATTTTTTACAATTTACAAATTGTTTTTGATTCTTAGGAGATTTATTATTTCCTGTTTATCATAAAGTGTTTCATAAGGTTGTATCTATTCATTTAACTATCACATTATTTTTTCAACAGAATTACTTGACTTTAAATATCCCAAATTTTCACCAAACTGATCTCTACCTGATAAACCTCTGCATAGTTTACTTCAATGTGTCTTCAATAGTGACATAATTAACCCTGAGCCACATTTATGTCTAGTGAGCCATTAACAATCACAACTACCTGACCAGGTGGTGGCACAGTAGATAGATCATTCTCCTGGGATGCTGTGGACCCAAGTTAGAGATGGTGAGGTCACTGGCTTGAGCGAGAGCTCAACAGCTTGTGTGCAGGGTCACTGGCTTGAGCATAGGATTATAGACAGGACCCCATAGTCACTGGCTTGAGCCCAAAGGTTGCTGGCTTGAAGCCCAAGGTCACTGGCTTGAGCCCAAGGTTGCTGGCTTGAGCAAGGGGTCACTCACTCTGCTGGACCCCCCCAGTCAAGGCACATATGAGAAAGCATTCAATGAACAAATAAGGTGCCACAACAAAGAACTGATGCTGCTCATCTCTCTCTCACTTCCTGTTTGTCTGTCCCTATTGTTTCTCTCTCTGTCTCTGTCACAGACAAAAAAAAAAACCCTAAAACTAAATTCAAAGGTTAAATAACATCAGTCTTATATTGAGTCTTCTTTATGGCTTGTGTTAAAAATAAAAATCTCAAAGGATTCAAGATGGTGGCATAGTAGGTGAATATTACATTTACCAAATTAGAATTTCAACTAGTATATAGAACAAACATCCTGTATAGACAACTGAAGACTAGCTGAAGAGAAGTCTTATAACCAAAGGTTTATAGAAGCCACATCAAGACTGGCAAGAAGGCTGGCCCTGCTCCCAAAAGCTGTGGCTCAGAATATGAAGAAGTATCTTAGCTGAAAAGGTTCCCTCTGAGGAGCTGAAATCTCAACCCAACACAGGGCTCCCCAGCACAGAACACCAGAGCAGGGCAGAGGTGTCCACATGACGTCTAGATGTGAAAATCAGCTGGGTTTCTGTTTTCCAGGAAGAGGTAGAGTTTACTAAAAACCCAGGTGCTCTCTTAAAATGATAGTGCACAAAAATCTCATTCATAGCAACTCACCTTAGGTTTGGCAGAAGGAGAGCAGAGCAGATTAGAGTTGTATGAGGAAAGACTGGAGTTTGTGGCTCAAGGGAGAGAGCTGAAAGATAGCTGCCATGGTCCCTGGTCTGAGTTCCTCTCCAACAACCACTGAGGGCATATTTTTTGAGTGGGGCATCCCTCTATATGGCATAAGCCTGAGGAAAAGAAACACCTTACCACATGAATTTCCTGTCTCTCTACCTTAAGAGGTTTATACACTGTGGAGGAGTCAGTTGCCTGTGCTCAGGGGGTAGATGTCTAGGAAGAATCAGTGAGTGTCAGTGACTGAGCTGAATGGCTCTGAGACGGGGGCCATTTTTTTTATCTTCCCGTCATCTTGACAAGAGCCTCCTGCTCACAAGAGATCCACTAGCCCCACTGTCCAGATTGCTTATAGTCCTGCCATTCCTAGCTCAGGCTTTCTAGAAGGTCCAGGCAGAATTCAGAACAGACTGAGTTGTGTGACTGTAAGATGGGGGTCATTTTGAACTTACATGCCTGACCAGTGCAGAATCCTCCCTTTAGACAGCCAAATATTGATCTGTTTGGACCTGGTAAACTCTGCTGGCCTTACCTTGATAAATCCCTGAGACCGCACCACACCAAAAAGGTCTACACACACCTAGCAGGTGGCAGCTAGCTTTGGTGCACCCTGGGACATTTGCTGCATGGCCTCAGACCCAACACTAGCATCAAGTTTGAACTTGTGTCAGCCTGGTAAACATCACTTGCCCCTACCATGTGACTCACTGCGAGACTACCTCTTGCAACCTGAGTACCTCTAGAAGCTCTCACAGTGACTGAGAATATAACAGGCAGCTAGCAGGCAGAGGCAAGTGGAGGTGGATCTTGTGGTGACCTGAGACTTTTGCTGACCTACACCTGAGTTCAGTGATGGTGGAAGCCAGCCTTGGTGTACAGTTTGGTCCTTCCTATGCATATCTAGTCCCAGCAGAAGGAGTCACAAATTGTGAATTGCTCTGTAGCTCCAAACATGTTGCTTAAGGCAGTCACTAGCAGAGTCTAACATTGATCTGCACCAAAGATCCTCTCAAGAAGCCCCAGAAAGAACACTCCCAGTGGTAAGTTCCAGACAACATCAGAGCAAGATCTATAAGCTTTACAAGTTGTACTTCCAAAGGGAGAGTTCAACAGAGAGAAGACTCTGTTGAGGCAAATACTAGTTAGTATGGTTACCATGTGCAAAGCAGCTCATACACTGTGGTCAGGGTTGATTCTCAGTTAGCCAGCCCAACGGATGACCCCATATATGAATGGGCATCTAGCAAGCAAGACTCATTTTAATGAAAGGACTTACATAACATACACAATGGACATTCCTAGATAACCTAGCTCAGGTGATTAAGGAGACTGTTCTGCTGGGTCCCACAGGACACCTACTACGTAAGCCAACTATACATAGATTAGAAAACACAGCAGACCTACCTAAAGCAAAAGAGAGAGAAAGAGAGAGAGAGAAGGACCAAAATGGGGACACAGAAATGCCACAAATGAAGAACAGGAGAAACTTATAGAGAAAAAAATAAATGATATGGAGGCAAGCAATCTATAAAATGCAGAATTCAAAACAATAGTTATAATGATGCATAAAGAGCTTAGGAAGAACTTCAACAAAGAGATAGAAAGCATAAAAAAGACATAGAAATCATAAAAATAAAAGGTCCAGTCAGAAATGAACAGTACACTAAAAGGATATACAGTAGTTAGATGAAGCAAAATACTAAGTCAATGATTTGGAAAACAACGTCGCAGAAAACACCCAATCAAAACAATAAAAGAAAAAAATAATAATAAAAATAAGGACAGTTTATGTAACCTTGGGACCAACATCTAGTGTAACAACATCTGCATCATAAAGGTACCAGAATGAGAAGAAAGAAACCAAGCAATTGAGAAACTATTTAAAGAAATAGTGACTAAAAGCTTCTCTAATTTGATGAATGCAAAGAATCCCAAACAAGAGACTGGAAAGAGGAGCACAACAAGACACATTCAAAATGTCAAAAGTTAAAGACAAAGAGAAAATATTAAAAGCAGCAAAAGAAAGAGAGAATCACCTTCAAGGAAGAGCCAATAAAACAGTCATCTTATTTATTAACAGAAACTTTGCAGACCAGAAAGAATTAGTATGAAATATTCACGGTTATTAAAGCAAGGGCCTAAAACGAAGATTAGTATTTCCCCATGTATAAGACGTTCCCATGTATAAGACGCACCTTAATTTTGGGACCTGAAACTTGAATAAAAAACATGTATTACATAAAGTTATTGAACTCAAGTTTTATTCATCATAAAATTCATACAACTCTTCACCACTGTCAAAACTCCCATCCATTAGCTTGTTCTCATCTGTGTTTCATGATGAATCACTGTCTTCATATATTGCCTCATCCTCAGTTCCATCTACAGCATTTGAAATGCCACATCCACCGTATAAGACGCACCCAGTTTTTAGACCCCAAATTTTTCAAAAAAGGGTGCATCTTATACGTAGGAAAATATAGTACTCTACCCAGCAAGGCTATCATTTAGAGTCAAAGGACAGATAAAGACCTTTCCCAGACACACACACACACACACACACAACACTAAAATATAGAAGAAAAAGAACATATTTTTAAAGAATAAAATGGCAATAAATACATATTTTACAATAATCACTAAATGTAAATGGCTTAAATGCTCCAATCAAGAGGCATAAGGTAGGTGAATGGATAAAAAGAACTATATTTATCTATCTATATAGATATAATAAAAAGATTTAATAAAACGTATACCTAGACATAAATGTAATCAAGTGGGTAAAAGATCTGTTTGAAAAATTATAAGACACTGAAAAATAATTACAAATAAGTAGAATCATATACCATACTCATGGATAAAAAGAATTAACATTCTTAAAATGCCCGTGCTACTCAAAGAATCCATAGATATAATGCAACTCCTATCAAAATATTTATGGTATATTTCACAAAACTAGAACAAATAATCCAAAAATTTATAATAAACCACAAATGACCCTGAATAGCCACAACTTTTAGAAAGATGGATAAAATTGAAGGAATCATACTACCTAATGTCAAATCATACTACAAGGTGATCATACTCAAAACAACATGGTACTGGCATAAAAAAATCCAGAAAATAAAACAGAATAGAGATTCCATAAATAAGCTCATTCCTTTATAGTTAATTAATATTTGACAAAAAAGGTAAAAACACTCAATGGGGTAAAAACAGTCTATTTAATAAATGGTGTTGGAAAACTGAGAAGATAATGTGCAAAAAAAATGAAACGAGATCACCTCCTTACACCACACACAAGAATAAACTCAAAATGGATTGAAGATTTAAATGTTGGACTCAAAATCATAAAAATTCTAGAAAAAAACATAGGTTGTAAAATCTCAGACATCTCTTTAAGTAATATATATAATCTACTACTCTGGCAAAATAAATAAATAAATAAACAAACAAACAAATAAGTGGGACCATATCAAACTAAAATGTTTTTTCACAGCAAAGGAAACATCTACAAATTGAAAAGACAATCTACTGAATAGGAGAACACATTCACCAATGATACATCTAATAAGAGATTAATCTCTAAAATTTATGAAGAGCTCATAAGACCGACAACTTAAAAATTTAAAAATAGATAAAGGATCTGAATAGATACTTCTCCAAAGAGTACATACAGATGGTATTAGATATATGAAAAGATGCTCAATTTCACTAATCATTAGAGAAACTAAAATTAAAACCACAATGAGATATCACACCTCTCACAATAGCTATTATGAAGAAACAGCAAGTGTTGGTGAGGATGTGGAGAGAAGTTAACCCTTGTGCATTTTGGTGGGAATGCAGATAGGTGCAGCCACTACGAAAAGCAGTATGGATGGAGGTTCCTCAAAAAAGTAAAAAGAAAACTTCCTTATGTCCCAGCATTTCTCTTTTTTGGTATATATACCAAAGAAACCCAAAACACTAGTTTGAAAGATAGTATGCACCCCTATGTTCGTTATAGCCTTAGAGCCAAACTGTGGGAACAACAATCCAAATTGCCCATTAATAAATGAGTTGATAAAAAGCTGGGGTATATATATATATATATATACAATGAAATATTACCTGGCCATAAAAAAGATCAAAATCTTATCATTTGTGATCACATAGATGATCCTAGAAGGTATTATCTTAAGTCAAGTAAGAGAAAAACAAATGCCCTATGGTTATAGTTATATGTGGAAACTAAAGAACAAACTCAAATACAGGGAATAGACTGATGGTTGCCAGAGGGGAAGGGGTTGGAAGGATTGTGTCAAAAAGGTGAAGGGACTGAGAAGTACCGATTGGTAGTTACAAAATAGTCAATTGGGTGTGAAGTATGGCGTACATACAGAGAATAAATAGACTGTATGTCATAGTTTCAAAGGGTAGACTGTACAGACTGGTAATTTCAAAATAGTCATTGGGGTGTAAAGAACAGCATATGGAATAGAGTCAATAACACTATACCTATGTATGGTGTCAGGTGGGTACTGGAAACATCAGGTAGAATACTTCGTAAAAGTATACGATTATCCACCACTATGCTGTACATCTAAAACTAATAAAAATAATTATACTGAGCATAAACTGTACTTGAGAGTTAACTGTACTTGAGCATTATGCTAAGTGAAATAAGCCAGTCAGAGAAAGACAAGTACTACATGATCTCACTTATATATATGTTTAATGAACAGAATTCACTAACAAGCAAAATAAAGACAGACTCATTGAGAGAGAGAAGGCTGAAAGCTTTCAGAGTGAGATGGCTGGGGCAGTGGGGTGAAGAAATAAAAAAAAAAACACCAGAAAAAACTTTGGACATGAACGACAATAAATGAATTGTCAGGGGAGAGGCGGATACAAGGAAGATAAATGGTAATGGAGAAAGATTTGACTTAAGGTGGTGAATACACAATACAGTGTGCAGATGATGTGTTACAGAATTGTGCACCTGAAACCTTTATAATTATGTTAACCAGTGTCACTCTAATAAATTCATTAAAAATAATAAAAATAAATTAAAAATTAAAAAATAAAGAATAAAAGACCAAAAAATATCTACTTCATACTCCCATAAAAATAATTATATATATAAAGATATACCTCTGTATATATAATTTTGACCCTATTTTTCCAGAGGTAACTACCTTAAAAAATTGAGTAATATTTTCCCCCTTCCTAAATTTAAACAGCTGGCAGTTGCACATATATCCTTACAATATATATTTGGAAGAACACACAAATACACACATATATGATTTTGTTTTTTAAAATATGTTCTTGCTTTTGTTTCTAGACAGTGTAATGTGTAATAGAAATATTACAATTTTAAGAAAAGGCTATTAATTATAATTATTATTTACTATTCATGAGCATTTAGATTGTTTCTGCTTTTGTTTTACTATAAACAATGTTTATAAACTTTGCCTATCTAACTATATAAGTTTATTTTATTTTGGAGAGGATAGCATAAAAATATGAACAAAATTGAATGTCAGTTTTTTAAGTAAAAAGCTATCTTTATTCATAATAAATTACTAATATGGATGGCTGTCCTCAAAACTAATTTGTGTACCTAGTTATTTGAACTTCTACAGGTTACTTTGTTATGATTAACATAGAGTTACAAAATATTTCTTTCTAGCATTTTGCCAATACTTTATGCAAATATTCACACAGACATATGTATACTCATATAACATTTTTCCTTTAGTTAAAAACTTACATCTTTGCCATGTTTGACATATGCCTCATACGTCAGAATGAAACTATTTTTTCATTGCTAGACAATGAAATAGATGCACAGATAGCAATCATAGATTAAAGTTTAAGTCTAATCATGTTTTAAACTGAGTAACATTACAGTATAAACATGAAGACATTGATATATTACTTATTAAAATATTATCAGAGAAAAAAAAACAAGTCTTGAATCACGGTAACAAGAACTTTTTGTTGTAATTTATTAAACCAATAAAAATCAGTTAAACTGAAACAAATATTTTCCATACATATCTATAAAAATCTAAAAGAAAAACTGAGGCAATCAAAAAATTTAAAACAAATAATGAAAGGTAGTGCATATGTCACATATATTCATATAAAGTGAAAGAGGTTGTCCCTGCTCATGAAATATGCTTACTCAGGTAACTGACTTCTATTATCTAACTAAATGCTTTCCTTTATCCATCACCACAGGTAATCAAGTGCTACATGCTATCAATTTTTCCAAATAACTAAAGACAAACACCATTCAATCAGTATACAATCCAGTTTTTCACATAAGCCAAAATATGTTTTTGCTTGTAGGGGTTTTTATTTTTTATTTATTTATTTATGTTTTTACAGGCACAGCAAGAAAGTCAGAGAGAGGGATAGATAGGGACAGACAGACAGGATCAAAGAAAAATGAGAAGCATCAATCATCAGGTTTTTGTTGTGACTCTGGTTGTTCATTGATTGACTTCTCATATGTGCCTTGACCACGGGCCTTCAGCAGACCGAGTAACCCCATGCTCGAGCCAGCGACCTTGGGTCCAAGCTGGTGAGCTTTTTGCTCAAGCCAGATGAGCCCGCACTCAAGCTGGTGACCTCGGGGTCTTGAACCTGGGTCCTCTGCATCCCAATCCAACGCTCTATCCACTGCGCCACCGCCTGGTCAGGCTAGGGGTTTTTAAATTAAACAGAAGTTCATAACTTCAAAACATTTTGTTGATGTGTAGTTCCCTGCTTTTTCATGGTGTACACACATACAATGGAAAACTCAAATTTCTTCCTACAACTTCGTGGGTGATTCCATGCACCTTGCTTTGAAGGACCACTCATCATTAATGAGCCTGGATCCAGAGTAGATCATGATTAGTTGTGCATTCCTTCAAAGGGTCTTTAATACATATCTTATATTCCATTACCTTTCTAGTGAAAGAAGTGCCCTCTCAGTTTTTTGTTTGTTTGCTTGCTTGCTTCTGAGTTCGTAGTTTTGTTTTAATTAGTTCATGAACCTTAAATTTTTAAGTCCAGGTATAAAAATTATAGTCATTTCATTTCCAAAAATAAAAACAGAATATAACAGGAGACAATAAAATAAAAGCTAAAACAACCTGTGATAATATGTAGTTATTAAACCTACATAACATCAGAAAATACTTACTACTGATTTTTATGTAAAATAACTCCAAAAATCAAAACAAATGATCACTAAGCTTAACAAATTAAATCACAGTTTAATGCACTCTGAGAATTTTAGTGATACTTCATTTGTTTATCCACTCATTCATGTAGTGAATGAAACTGCTAACCATATTATCTCTCACTTTATTTTTAATAGCTTATTTATTTTTATTTTTTACAGGGACAGAGAGAATCAGAGAGAGGGATAGATAGGGACAGACAGACAGGAACGGAGAGAGGTGAGAAGCATCAATCATTAGTTTTTTCGTTGCTTTTGTGACACCTTAATTGTTCATTGATTGCTTTCTCACATGTGCCTTGACCGCGGGCCTTCAGCAGACCAAGCAACCCCTTGCTGGAGCCAGCGACCTTGGGTCCAAGCTGGCGAGCTTTTGCTCAAGCCAGATGGGCCCGCGCTCAAGCTGGCGACCTCGGGGTCTCGAATCTGGGTCTTCTGCATCCCAGTCCGACGCTCTATCCACTGCGCCACCACCTGGTCTGGCTGTCTCTCACTTTTTATTAATCTATTAAGGATATGCGACCGAAGCTGTTCAGTTGGAAGCCAAATTGCTTGAAAGTTAACATTACTGGAATAAGTTCTCGTTTTATCTGTGGCTATTGCTAGGTTAGAAACAACCGCTTTGATTATTTTGTGAATAAAATGATTCTTGTGGAAGGCTTAGAGAAAAGAGAAAAATGTCTGGTCTATCTAGAAAACACCACAGTGTGCCAATATTCATTCTTGCTTTACTATTTACCTAAAGACATTAAGGAACAGACGCCTTGCAAAGAGAGCATGGTGCCTGCTCCCTCAAACAAGTATCGGCCCTCAAATAGGAAGCCACAGATTATATCATAGAAAAAAATTCCAAACCCTTACATTCCTATATTCTCCTTTCTGATGAACTGTGCAATGTTTTGTTTTACTTTTCCATTATTCTGTCTAATCCCATTCCCCTGATGAGGTGAAGTCAGGAACCAACTATTCAGGGAAAGGGTCTGATTAGGCACCTTAATTTACAGAAACCTTAAATTTCTGTTCTCTCTAAATAATCTGTCTAAGCCATATACAATTTCTGAACCTCATGTACTCTTTGCTATCTAATCCTTATTAAAACTTTATTCATTTTTTTTTTTTTTTTTTAGAGAGGAGACATAGAGTGAGAGAGAGAGAGAGAGAGAGAGAGAGAGAAAGGGGGGAGGAGCTGGAAGCTCAACTCCCATATGTGCCTTGACCAGACCAGTGCAGGGTTTTGAACTGGCGACCTCAGTGTTCCCAGGTCGACGCTTTATCCACTGCACCACCACAGGTCAGGCTCTCCTTATTAAAACTTTAGAGAAAAAGAAATAGTATTTATGGAAAACAGTGCACATCCATACTCAGGACATGTCATCTAAATCTGAAATCTCAATCTGACCATGTTATGAATGTACTAATTCTAACTACAAATGTCATGCTTTAGTACCGCTTAAGATTGTTTCTATTGAACTTCACATTGGAATTACATAAAAGGCACACACTGACAGATACCATAAGAAATGGCTTTGCTGTGTCTATTGTGGGTTACTGCTCATCCACAACATGACACGGTGCACCTTCAAGAAGACTAGGGGATAATCTTGCAGGTTTAAGAATCTGGAAAAAAAACCTGTGATTCCTTCTAGAAACTGTAATTTTATTATTTTTTATAAACAGCATTCATCTTATAAGTACGCTGCTTCATTTAATTTAACTACTAAATATAACAAAGGTAGATTGTGGCCAATCCTAGCAACTAAATGGGTCTATACAAAAAAATAGTTCTATGAGCTAACCCTATTGTAATTTTCTTATTTTCTCCAAATATTTCCCTTCCCTTCACTTGATTACATCCATTGTTTACTAGCATGGTTTTAAATTCATGAAAATCTTTCTGAAATGATGAAATATACAAAATCCTGTAACTCTCTAACTTGAGTTTAAATTATGTTCTAATAAACTCCTTAAATTAGAGGAAATATAATGTTTATACATATGTACTTTAGTAAAATTGATTTTAAAACCTTCAAGTATTTTTATTACCTATCTTGATTATTGGTATTTTAATTCTGTATTTCCTGTTATGGTTTGAAACATACTGTGTGACAAAGGACAAAATGTTATTTTGCATATGCATTGCACTTTATTGAGAGTGAAGATGTTAAATCTAATTTGAAAGAAAAAAATCCAGAGACTAAAATGAGATAAAAATTGGAGCCTTATAGAATTTTATATACTAATCATCTTATAAACATATATTCTGGAGAGTTTAGGTTATGGTACTAAAAGCAGGAACATTCAGAGGTGCCTCACTTTTTTCTTGTCTAGTGTTCTCATGTGACTTAAATATAAGGAACAACTTAGACTGAGAACATTTATGACTTGCTTTTATAATCATCAATATTAACTCTCTCTCTCTCTCTCTCTCCCTCTCTCTCTCTCTCTCTCTCTCTATATATATATATATATATAGAGAGAGAGAGAGAGAGAGAGAGAGAGAGACAGACAGACAGACAGACAGAAAGGAAGAGATGGAGATGAGAAGTACCAACTCGTAGTTGCAGCACTTTACTTGTTCACTGATCATTTCTCATCTGCCTTGACTAGTGGGGGTGGGTAGCTTCAGCCATCCATGCCAAATGACCCCTTCCTTAAGTCAGCAATCTTGGGCTTCAGGCCAGTGAACTTTGGACTCAAGCCAGCGACCATGGGTCATTTCTATAACTCTAAACTCAAGCTGGCATAACCTCATGCTCAAGCTGGTGACCTTGGAGGTTTGAACCTGAGTCCTCAGTATCCCAAGCCGATGCTCCATCCATTGTGCCACCACCTGGCCAGGAAATATTAAATATTTGAAAGTATTAAATTTATCTATACATAATGTTGAGTACCTAGAGGTTTCCTATAAAAACATAAATCCCTTCTTGCCATAAATTTTATAAAATGACCATATGTAAAAATATATAGAAAAGAGCTGATATTAAAGAAAATGGTTAAGAAATATTAAAATTCTCTTAAGTACATTGAGTACATAATATAATTTCTGTAATGAGATTTATGTAGTTACTAAACCTTATTCCTAAACAGTGGTGGCCATGAAGAATTTTTTCCTGTGTTCTAATTATACAGATGAGGTAATATCTTACTAACTAGCTGATCTCATATGCAGCTAGAAACAAAGGAAGGAATGAAAAACCTTATTGGAAGATAATGAGTAAAAGACTCATCAATATCAGCAAACTACTAGTAAAAATGTATGTATACACATTTCCCTGAAAAACTAAAAGTAAGAAAGTTCGAAATGTGCAGAGAACAATTATAAACAAACCATGATCATAGGTTATTTTAAGGGAACTGAATATAGTATCTGAAAATACAAGAAGACTGGTATATGGTCAAACTGAACAGAAGAAATACCTTTCAAAGAAATATTAAGAAAAAATGAAAGCAAGGAGTTGTAGTGGGAGAATTAGATTCATGATGCTGAATTTAAAAAAAGGGAAAGTTCTATTGACAACAAATCTCAACAACATATTCTATGTGTAAAGATTATAATGAGCCCACACTCACAATCTCTTCCTTTGAAAATCAAACATACGGTGATACAGAAAACCAACCTTTAGTTCCAGAATATTGATAGGCATAAGAATTGACAGGATTTTTAAAGTAAAAAGCATATAACTCTGCACCTTAAAAAGAACTTCTCCAGCTCTCACATATAACTTATAGTTTGACTCTAGAAAGGGGCAAAACTTCTTAGATCGTTTCCTAGTTTTAATATTTGTGAAGTCACTTGACTAAATGCTAAAAAAAAGTAAATTCTAAAAGTAAGTGTCAGAACTTTCAAGTTTCACCTGTCCCTTGGAGGAAAATTGTAAGTTCTATAATGTCATTTCATATTGTTTCAGTAAAACTGACTTAAGGATTACTAAACTCAAATGCTTTTTGAATGGCTAATTGATAGGAAAATAATTATTTCTTCTAAAAATGAGTGAGTAAATTGAAAAATTGGAAAGTTGTTCTTTTTTCACTGTTACACCTTTGGTAGGGTACAAGTCATTATAGCTCTTGCTTAAAGTGATTACCTTTATTTAGAAGAGCCTTCTACAACCCATGCTTTCAGGAAATACATGCATTCTACATAAATCTATTATGCATCCTCTCTCTCTCTCTTTTATACTTAAATAATAGATATGAAATTAATTTATTCTGTATTTGTAAAAAAATGTTTTCTATATAAAACCAAGAAAAAGAAGATTTCACAATGTTTAATAGTATCACAAAATCAGTGTGCTGCTGTTGTGCCTCTTTTAGTCTGAAGCAGATAAACTCAAATTATAGTTTAACCCCCAGTAACAAGAATCTTTCCATTTTGAAAATATTTACTGTAAATTAAAATAGATAATGGACACTAAGGGCATGAAGAAAGGCTCTTCTGTGTCTATACTCACAGGTAGTGAGACATACCAAATATCAGGACTGGAGGAAGGGAGAAGAGTAGAGGGGGGATAATTGGTGATGGATAGGGACTTGAGCTGGTAAACACACAATGCAGTGTACAGATGATGTGCTGTGAGGTTGTGCACCTGAAACCTGTAAAATTTTGTTGACCGGTGTCACCCCAATAAATTCAATAAAAACTCACATTCACAGACAAGCCTTGATATATATAAAAAAATACTCTGTGAATTAATATATGAAGAAGTTAATTTTAGCTGAACAGAAAAACGTGACAAACTAAAGATATTAACGTTAGATATAAATCTGCTAAAGAATTTATCCCTTTAATACAGGCAAGTTCGCCATGATATCTATGACAATAAAAGTTAATTTTGGTTAAATAAGAAATCAAATATGAAGAGATGCCACACATCCTCACACACAAACATTCATGTATGTCATGCAACAAAATAATTTTGTATGAATACATAATCAAATCAGTACATAAAACATAACAGAACAACTAAATTAATTTACAATAAACTCGACATCTAATTATCTGACAATGACAAATGTGAAAGGCAAAGAAAACACATTCCTTAGAATATGGACTCTCTTCTTAGGAAGACCCAGTTTCACATACTGGCTCTACTACTTAGAATCTGTAGGTTTCTGACATTTTACTTAACCATTCTTTGTCTCATATTTCTTATCTGTAATTTTAAAAATATTACTACATTTAATAAGAATATTGTTAAGATTCAATGAGATTGTCTGTGCTTCACTGATTGCTTTCTCATATGTGTCTTAACCAGGGGACTACAGCAACTCAGTGACCCTTTGCTCGAGCCAGTGACCTTGGGCTCAAGCTGGTGAGCCTTGCTCAAAACAGATGAGTCCACACTCAAGCTGGTGACATTGGGGTCTCGAAACTGGGTCTTCTGTATCCCAGTCTAACTCTCTAACCTCTGAGCAACTGCCTGGTCAGGTGAGATTGTCTGTGCTTCAATGTTGTGTGTCTGTATATAGCAGGAGTAAAGTAATATGAGTTTTTAAAAGTGAGATTTTGTATAGAGTAATTTTCTGAAATTCTTATGGCATTTATTTTTAACTAATAATAAAATCATTAACATGTAACAGTAACAGTGCTTGGACTTTGGAAACAGAAAAGCCTACAGACTAAGCCTGATTTTTTCCACTTACTGTAGTCATATTAGTTAATCTCTCCAAACCTTAGTTTTCTCATATGCAATTGGTGAAATACTTATTTTGAAAAATTTAAAATTAAATAATGTAAACAGAAAGTACCTGGAACAAATGTTCTATAATATTAATTTGTTTTGTGTATGTCATTGCAAATCTACCTGCTTGAAAAAAGCATCTTGTGAGTCAAATTTATCTTTCATACATTTCTCTACTATTCACATGCCCTATGCATACACATTTGCTAAAAAAGGAAGTGAAGAATAACGCCCAGAAATTATGAGCTACTGCTCCGAAAGTTGACTTGCTGCAGAATTCCTGATGAAATATAATTAAAATTATTTTTAATGAGAAAACTTCATTTAAAACGTACTAGATATTCATATTTACACCAAGGCTCCTTGACAACTACCCTCCTTTAAAGTATTTTTGTGTGAAGAGGGAAGCCACTTGAATCTCCTTTTTGCCATACACAACTTTAGAATAAAGAGTCTTTCCTTGTCTGGAGAAGTTCAAATGGTGGGAAAATTCAAAGCAAATTGTTCACTTTAGAATTTTAAATCTTGTAACATCAGAGTAGTGGCAACATAAGAGATATTCCTGATCTCTCCTCTTGAAATTTTAACAAATTGAACAACTGTAACACAGCAAAGGAATTCCAACTGGGCTTGCAGGCATGCCTGAAAGATCCATGCACCAAATGGACTAAAGGTGGGATGGGGTGAAAAGGGAAACAGAAGATAAAAAGCATTCACAGCGGGCTTTGGAGAGGAGAAGAGACAATCTTGAAGTGACTGGGTTTTTTTCTATACTGGACTACAGGGAGGAGGAAAGCTCAGGCTCTCCAGATGTTGTTTGAGGAGTATGAAGAAGGAAACTCAAAATGGCTGGGTCTCTTTCTACCAGGAGAAGAAGTCAGACAGAGGGGGAGATAAACCAAAGCGACCAGAGCGCGGAGTTATGGCCAGTGTTTCCACAGTCTGCCTTCAGCCCACACTCAGTATAAACAGAAACTAAAATATGATCCCCAGCCTCCCAGATCCCACCTCCCTCACCTCATGGTACTGAGAGTGGCAGAGACAAGCCCCACAACTAGCCCTCCAGAGCTGTTCTCTCCCCTGAAGAACAGAAGTGCTCCGCATCTGGTCCCCAAGTCTGTTGAGACATGGGAAGAAGCTCCCAGAAGTCAGAGATAGCCATTGTTAGAGTCGTAAAGCAGGAAAGCTGTAGTCATAAAGCTGAAGCTGTAAGACTGAAGCTGAAAAACCCTTATAACATGCCCCAACCACCAATGTGACCGAGGCCCCACCTACATTATTGCAACAACAACATCTCAGTGGACAACCCCAGGAACTTCACAGAGCTAAAAGTTGTAATACAATGACACCTACTGAAAGAAACCTATTAAAACTGAAATTTATTTTCCTTATTCTTTTTTTCTTTTTCATTTTTGCATTTCATTTTCATTAATTTTTATATTTTTAAATCTTATTATTTTCTGGGTGTTTTCTTTTTGATTTTATTTTTCTTTCAGTCTTTTTCCAGTGTTTTTTTTTTCTTGACATAATGTTTTTTAAATTTTTATAGTTTTTATTGCAAATTTTTAAATTTTTCAATATTTTAGTTTTTGTTGTTGTTGTTGTTCTTAGGGTTCTTAACAATACCACTCTCAAATGTAATCAAGAAAGAAAAAATAGAATACCATGACTATGCCAGACAGAGACATAGTTCAGAAAGAAAATTAAAATCTCCAGAAAAATATCTCAATCACATGGAAGCCTTGGAGTTAAATGATAGAAAATTCAAAATTGAAGTTCTGAAAATATCAATGAGATGTGAGGAGACACCAATAGGCAACTTAATGAGCTCAGAAAACAAATTAATGAACAAAGAAAATAACTCAAAAAGTAGATTGAAACTTCAAAAACAGATAAAGAATTCAATACATGAACTGAAGACTGAGGTAGCAAGTTTAGCTAATAGAACAAACCAGATACAGGAAAGAATCAAAGACAGGCAACTAGAGGTGATAGAGAGGAGAGAGATTCACTAATTAAAAAAAAACTGAGAGAGCTCTATAAGAATTGTCTGACTTCCTCATATAGAGCAAGATATGAATAATGGGTATGTCAGAAGAAGAAGAGAGGGAGAGGGAATGGATAGCCTATTCAAAGAAATAATTGATGAAAATTTCTCAAACCTATGGAAAGTTAGAGCCTCAAATCCAAGAAGCAAACAGAATGCTGAGTCACCACAATCCAAACAAACCTACTCCAAGGCACACTGTGATAAAATTGTGAACAATCAGTGACAAAGAAAGAATCCTCAAGTCAGTTAGGAGAAAGAAGAACATAGCATAAAAAGGTAAGTCCATTAGGTTATCATCAGACTTCTCAGCACAAATTCTACAAGCCAAACATTCAAAGTACAAGCCAAAAATTCAAAAAAGAGAGGAATTACCAGCCAAGAATACTATATCCATTAAAGTCATCCTTCAAATATGAAGAAGAAATAAAAACTTTTATAGACATAGAGAAGCTGAGGGAATTTAGCTACAGAAAACACCCACTGTAGTAAACACTCAAGGGGGTTATTCGATCAGACACAAAGAACAAAACAAATCAAAACAAGAAGTAAAAGATCCAACAAGGTAACAATTAAAACAAAGATAATCTTTGACAACAAAACATAAAAGGGAGAAGATAAAGATCTGCAGCAGCAAATGAGGATGGCACTCATAAGAAAAAGGACTCTTATACATATGAACATTTTTTTAACATAATACTAACCATTCATCAAAAAGTCACTACTGAAACATACAGGTTAAAAAAAAGAAGAAACATGGGAAAAAAGTATGGGATACCACAAAACAAAAACAACTTACAGAAACAAAAAAGAGAAGAATAATGCAAGACACAGAGCTACTAGTAAACAAAACATAAAATGGCTGTAGGAAATCCTCAAGTGTCAGTAATTATTCTAAATGTAAATGGACTGAACTCACCACAAATAAAGAGGCACAGAGTAACAGATTGGATGAAAAAGCAAAACCCAACCATATGCTCCCTTCAAGAGACACATCTAAGCTGCAAGGAAAAAAGTAGATTCAAAGTAAAAGGTTGGAAAACAATTCTCCAAGCAAATATTATCTAAAGAAAAGCAGGTGTAGCCATACTCATATCTGACAATGCTGCCTTCAAGAAAACAAAGGTAACAAGAGACAAAGATAGACATTTCATGATGATAAGGAGACACTTTATCAAGAAGACATAATAACTCTTAATATATATGCACCATTCCAAGGAGCACCAAAATATCTACTAACTGATCTAAAAATAGAAGCAAACAAAAACACAATCATCTGAGCAGGCAGTGGTACAGTAGATAGAGCATTGAACTAGGATGCAGAAGACCCAGGTTCGAGACCCCGAGGTTGCCAGCTTGAGCGCGGGCTCATCTGGCTTGAGCAAAAAGCTCATCAGCTTGGACCCAAGGTTGCTGGCTCCAGCAAGGGGTTACTCGGTCTGCTGAAGGCCCACTGTCAAGGCACATATGATAAAGCAATCAATGAACAACTAAGATGTAGCAACAAAAAACTGATAATTGATGCTTCTCATCTCTCTTTGTTCTTGTCTGTCTGTCCCTATCTATCCCTCTCTCTGATTCTCTCTCTGTCCCTATAAAAATAAAAAAAAAGAATCATACTTGGAGATTTCAACACACCATTGTCTGGTTTAGATAGAGCATCCAAACAGAAAGTCAATAAAGATATATCAACCTTGCCTGACCAGGTGGTGGCATAGTAGATAGAGTGTTGAATTGGGACGCAGAGGACCCAGGTTCAAAACCCCAAGGTCACCAGCTTGAGCACAGGATCATCTGGTTTGAGCACAGCTCACCAGCTTGAATCCAAGGTTGCTGGCTAGAACAAGGGGTCACTCAGTCTGTTGTAGCCCCCTGATCAAGGTATGTATGAGAATGAGAAAGCTATTGGTGAACAACTAAGGTGCCACAATGAAGAATTGATGCTTCTCATCTCTCTCCTTTCCTGTCTGTCTGTCCCTATCTGTTCCTCTCTCTGTCTCTCTCTCTCTCTGTCTCTGTCACAAAAAGAAAGAAAGAAAGAAAGAAAGAAAGAAAGAAAGAAAGAAAGAAAGAAAGAAGAAAGATCAGCCTTATATGACACTCTGGACTAAATGGACATAATAGACATTTATAGGACATTTCATCTCAAAACATCAGATTATACATTCTTCTACAACGTACATTGAATATTCTCAAGAATAGATCAGATTTGGGGCCAGAAAAACAACATCAACAAATTGAGGAAGACTGAGATTATACCAAACATATTTTCAGATAACAAGGCTTTGATATTAGAATTCAACTGTATAAAGGAAGTAAAGAAAACAACAAAAATGTGGAAATTAAACAACATACCTCTAAAAAATGACTGTGTCAAAGAAAAAGTAAAAGTGGAGATCAAAAGAGATATACATACAAATGAAAATGACAACATGACATATCAAAATTTCTGGGATGCAGGAACAGCAGTAATAAGAGGAAAGTTTATATCATTACAGGCTTATTTATAACAAGAAACAAGAGAAATCCCAAGTAAACAATCTAACATCACACCTTAAGGAACTAGAAAAAGAAGAACAAAGGCAATCCAAAGTCAGCAGAGGAAAGGAAATAGTAAAAATTAAAGAACTAAATGAGAAAGAAATAGAGAAAAAAAACTATGGAAAAAAAATAATACAACAAAAAGCTGGTTCTTTGAAGAGATCAATAAAATCAACAAACCACTGGCTAGACTCACTAAGGAAAAAAAAAAGGGAGGACTCATATAAACAAAATCTGAAATGAAATAGGAGAAATTACTACAGACATCATAGATATACAAAAGATCATAGTAAAATATTATGAAAGATTATATGCCACCACATTCAACAACCTAGAGAAAATGGTTAAACTCCTAGGCCTACAAAATCTTCCTAGATTGAGTCACAAAGAAATGAAAAACCTAAATAGACCCATAGGCAAGAAGGAAATAGAAACAACTATCAAAAACCTCCCCAAATACAAAAGTCCAGGACCAGATGACTATACTAGTGAATTCTACCAAGCATTCAAAGAAGATTTGGTACCTATTCTTCTCAAAGTCTTCCAAAAAATAGAAGCAATACTGCCCAACACATTTTATGAGGCCAACATAACTCTCATACCAAAACCTGGCAAGGAAAACACAAAATAAGAAATCTACAGTCCAATATCTCTAATGAATAGAGATACAAAAGTCAAACAAAATGCTAACGAATCAAATACAAAAAAACATTAAAAATAATACATCATGATCAAGTAGGATTCATTATTGAAGCACAGGATGGTTCAACATACAGAAATCGATCAACATAATATACCACATCAACAAAACAATGAACAAAAACCATATGATCCTATCAACAGATGCAGAAAAGGCATTCAATAAGATACGATATCTCTTTATGTTTAAAACATTCAATAAAATTGTAATAAAAGGAAAGTATTTCAACATAATAAAGGCCATATGTGACAAACTATCAGCTAATATCATACTAAATGGTGAGAAAATGAAGGCTTTTTATCTAAAATCAAGAACAACACAAGGCTGCCCACTCTCTCCACTCTTATTCAACATAGTTTGGAAGTATTAGCCAGAACAATCAGGCAAGAGAAAGAAATAAAAGGTATCCATATCAGGGACATAATCCTGTGTATAGGAAACTCCAAAGACATTACCAAAAACTATTATAAACAATAAACCAATACAGTAAAGTCACAGGATAAAATTCAATATAAAAAGTCCACTGCTTTTCTATATGCCAACAATAAAACCTCAGAAAATGAAATAAAAATACAATTTCTTTTACAATTGCAACAGAACAAAAGTACCTATAAATAAACTTAAAAATGATGTGAAGTATTTATATATTGAAAACTACAACACGTCATTGAAAGAAACTGAAAAAGACACAAAGTAATAGAAAAGTATTTAATGGTCATGGATTGGAAGAATCAACATAGTTAAAATGGCCACATTACCCAAAGCAATATACAAATTTAATGCAATCTTATCAAAATCTCAATGTCATTTGTAAAGAAATAAAACAAAAAACTACCAGGTTTGTATGGAACCATAAAAGACCCCAAATAGCCAAAGCAATCCTGAGAAAAAAAATGAAGCCAGAGGTATCACACTACCTAACTTCAAAGTATACTATAGAGCCATAATAATCAAAACAGTATGGTATTGGAAAAAAAAAGATATACAGACCTGAAACTATAAATTATATAGAAAAAAACACAGGTACTAAGCCATGGACCTTGGCTGTAGAGAACAATTTACTGTATAATTTTGACCCCAAAGGTAAGGGAAGTAAAGGCAAAAATAAATGAATGGGACTATATCAAAATAAAAATCTCTGCACAGCAAAAGAAACTGACAACAAAACAAATAAGCAGCCAACTAAATGGAAGATGATAAATGCCAACAACAGCTCTGATAAGGGGTTAATATCCAAAATATATAAAGAACTCAAAAGTTCAGCAACAAATAAGCAAACCAGCCAATTAAATAATGGGGAGAGGATCTGAACAGACACTTTGCCCAAGAGGACATACAAATGGCCAAAAGATATCTGAAAAGATGCTTATCTTCACTAGCTATTCAAGAAATACAAATCAAAACTTCAATGAGATACCACCTAAACCTGTTAGATTAGCTATTATTAACAAGACAGGTAATAACAAGTGTTGCAGAAGAGGCTGTGGAGAAAAAGGAACCCTCATTTACTGCTGGTGGGAATTCAAATAAGTACAACCATTATAGAAGAAAGTATGGTGGTTCCTCAAAAAATTAAGAATAGAACTACCATATACTCAGCAATCCCTCTACTGGGTATCTACCCTGAAAACTTGAAAACATTGATATGTAAAGACACATGCACCCACATATTCATTGCAGCATCGTTCACAGTGGCCAAGACATGGAAAAAACCAAAGTGTCCCTCGTTAGAGGATTGGTTATAGAAGATGTGATACATATATACAATGGAATACTACTCAGCCTTAAGAAACAATGACATAGTGACATTTACGACAACATGGATGGACCTTGAGAACATTATACTAAGTGAAATAAGTGAATCAGAAAAAGCTAAGAAATACATGATTTCACACAAAAGTTGGATATAAAACTCATACTTATGGATTTAGATAAAAGTGAAGTGATTACCAGGGGAAGGGGATGTGAGGAAGGGGGATATATGGGAATGGAGAGAGGGGTAGGGAAAAGGGTAAAGAGGGACAAATAGAAGGTGACAAATAATGATTTGACTTTGGGTGATGGGTATACAGCATAATGAACAGTTAAAATTCTATTAAAATGTTCACCTGAAACCTATGTGCTCTTATTGATTAATGTCACCCTGTCAAAGTTAATTTTCTAAGTAAAATTTTAAAAAATTAAAATCTTAAATTTAATAATAAAAATAAAGTTTGCCCTTAAAGCACAGTGAACTCCAGCAGATAGAGAGTTTATGTCATTGGTAAACGTTGGGCTGGCCTTCTCATCTCTCTTCCCCAGGCTTTCTGTTTCTCTGGGACCCCAAGCTGGACAAGAACTAGAAAATGTTTTTCCTTCTCAGGATGAACTGGAAAGGATATAAACCTTGTGCAATGAGGCACCGTATATCTTGTGTGAGTCTGACAAGATTGTTCAAGGTAATCTGAGAACAGGGGCTGGAAGGTGCTATAAGCAGCTGCCAAGGCAGAGCTGTGAAATTGCTGAGTTGTGCGATCACAAGAGAAGCTTAGAACGACTCCTCAACAATGTTGTGGAGCCCTGGTCACTGAGCTCAGTGGTAGAGTGTCGCCTGGCATGTGGAAGTCCCGGGTTCGATTCCCAGTCAGAGCACACAGGAGAGGGGACCATATGCTTCTCCACCCCTCCCCATTTTTTCTCTCCCTCTCCATCTCTCTTCCCCTACCACAGCCATGACTCTTTCAAGCTGGTTAGCCCTCGGTGCTGAGAATGGCACCATGGCCTCGCCTCAAGCACTAAAATGGCTCAGTTGCTGAGCAACAGAGCAACATCCCGAGATCGGCAAAGCATCGCCCAATAGGGGTTTGCCATGTGTATCCTGATTGGGGCACAGGCAGGAGTCTCTCCCACCTCTAACTTAAAAAAAAAAATCTTGCAGAGATTGAAGTCATTTCTGCTAGCTCAACATAGAGTGATTGAATAAGTAGAATGTCTTAGGTCCCTAAATCTTTTAGGTCTCTGTGATTCTGTATTGAATGTGGTCCCAGAAATGTAAAAATACACAAAGAAGTCATAATATGGTAAAATTAGAGCAGTAAATACACACACACACACACACACACACACACACACACACACACACAGAATAAAGTAACAATTTGTTCCACAGTAGTGGCAAATTCTACCTATCTGCCATCAGGGAAAGATGTCAAAGAAGTGATAATTTTTCAGCAGAGTTTTGAAGGCTGAAGTGACAAAAAAAAAGGTGGAGAAATAGGGCAAGCTCTCCTGAATTCACAGACTGGCACAATACACTCAGGAATAATGAATACATCAATGCAGGCAGTATACAACCAACAAATCAAAGATGGTATAACTTACAACAAAGAAAGAAAATTACTGAAAAACAGTGATTCAAGGAAATATGTATTATGAGACCAAGAGCTCATGATCAAATTCAAATCTTGGACTCCAACATCCCAACACAATCTTCTGGAGACCCCAACTTACTCTTTTATTGAACAAAAAGAAAAGAAAGATGCTTTTATCTAGAATCCCAATGTGAAGATTTCAAATCTTAAATCTTCATTGATGACAGAAACAAGTATATTTTTCAGGGACATCTACCTAAATTTCCATTTTTAATCTCTGCTGTGTATTATGTTAGCGAGTGGATAGTTATGCAAAAGAATTCAAATGTACAAATTAGAGTCCTGTGTATAATAATGCTCAATTAATCCTGTATTAATCTAAATAGCTGTCGGGAACCAAAGTAATGAATCCCAGGTTGTTGTCTTCTTTTTAATTCTTACTACAGGACCCATAATCATTGAGCTATGTAGAAGAGAGTGTTGGGGGAAAATGCCAGGTGTTCTTCACCCTTAAATAAATTAAATCATGGATAGGATTCGAATGGGTCTACATCCAGGAGAAAGAGAAACAAACAAATAAACAAATAAAGCCTCCTCACCACTACTCAAACAACTCACATTCCAGTGGGTGAAAAAAGAGTTTACAAAAGTAAAAAGTATTCCATTTTATAGTATGTTAAAAGGTGATAAATGTTATGGGAAAAATTAGAGGATGAGGATGATTAATCAACACAGCTGTAGAAGCGCAAGTTTAAGTAAGATCGTCAGGGTAGATTTTACTGAGAAAGAGACAGTTAGGCAGAATGGAAGGTGGCGATGAAGTGAGCCATGCAGGTATCTGGAGGAAAAGCAACCTAAGTAAAGGGAACAGTCACTGCAAAAGCCCTGAGGAAGGCGCATGCCTAGTTGTTTGAGAAATAGTGAGAAGGCTAATGTGACAAGAACAGAGTGAAGAAAAGGAAGGGTGTGAGATATGATATCAGATTGTATATAATTTTGTTGAGCATTTTAAGGTTTTTAAATTTAACTGTGAAGGATATGGCAGCAGAGCTGGGACAAGAGTGAGGGTTTGGAGGGTTTTGAATGGTGAGGTGACATGACCTGGTTTAGCTTTTAAAAGTATCTGTCTAACTGCTGTGCTAAGGACAGACTGTCAGGGATCAATTATGAAGTTAGATAAACTACGTAGAAGGCAACTGCATAAAACAGAGAGTAGAAATGATGGTGGCTTGGAACAGGGTGACAGATGTAGAGTGAGTAAGAAGTAAATGAAATTTATATTTTAGTGGAGCTCACATAAAGCCAAGTCCTTTATTCTTTAATTTAAAAATTCATTCATGTTTAAAAAGTTAATTCACTTATTCCATTTAGTGTATTTAGTTATTTATCAAGCATTTACAAGCTTTTATTATGATAAAAGCAATGTTTAGGTTAATATTACCCTTTACGTTTCAACCACCATTGTGTCGCTTACTCTCTACTTTCTAACCACTCACTACAATAACGTGTCTCTAAGTCAATGGTCTTAATCCATTGTTTACATTCAAAAACATTTATGGTCAAGCCAGAATAAGATAACCTGCAACTCTAATGACTGTTACTTAACAGATAATGTACTGGGACAATTGCAAAAATTAGAAAAAGAAGAGAAAGCTCACTGGGCACCCAGAATGGAGGCCTCTCTAGTCAAATGGAAATGGCACATTCAGGCAGTGTTAAGACTAGTCCCAACAATATTCTCAGTTTTACATGAACAAATGAACAAGTGGCAGCTATTTCTACGGAGAACACTTTCTCCCTAAGTCCACCACCCTAAAGCTGATAAGTGGGCCCCTCCATTACCTTAGATGTCTCTTCCTGGTCCAGTGACACTTTGGCCAAATAGAAACCTGATGATGTTGCTGACGCTCCTGCTGCTCATTGGGCACAAGGCCATCTTTTGAGCCTCTACCAAAATGCCCTTTGAGAGCCATGCTACCTTTTTACTAAATCTTGGACAATTGCCAATGGCCCAGCCGTATGGTGTGCCACCTGCAAGACCACCGATTAGCAGATTAAAGACATCTACCCTGAAGACTGCCAACTATGAGGGGAAACTGTGGCTGCTGATCAGACAAGCCCAAGTCTTTCCTAAGGAGGCATGCAGTAGGAACCTGTTCTCTGATGAGTTCCACTGGAATCAAGATGCTGATCAAACCTGCCCCAGCCCAAGCACCCCCTGTCCTAGCTGAATCATCCTCACACAAACATGACAGCATATCCACCATCCTAAACGGGATACGCAACAAAGACATGTTTCTGGTGCAGAAGCTGCCCCTTCATGCCATACTTTCAACACTTGCCATGAGTTGGTCTGTTGGCAAGCAGTACAAGAGGCTGTATTTTACAGACTGTTTGTCAAGAACTGTGAGGGGCCTAACATGAAAACTAACAAGTTAGCCAGGTTCCTGAAGTCTGATTTCCACAGAGTGATGCCAAGTGCACACACAGTGGTTATGCTACCAGAAAACATCAGCAAGCTTAGGGAACCCGGGGACTTACAATGAGAAACCAACTTGTCCTGGCTTTACCCAGAGGCATACACTGTCTTTATCATAATGGACAGTGAACAAACCTGCTCCTTCTCTCAAGACTTGCCCTAAACAAACACTACTGAAGAGATATTAAAAAACAAAAGAGTAGATAGTTCCTCTGCTCCAGAAATGCAAGGAAACATGAGCGAGCCATGGAGAACTATTTTCCAAAAGCATTGAGTCGACTTACTCTTGAAAAATTAATTCTATTAGACCTTCGTCCCCCTCCCAGGGCTCCTATTGGTACTTCACTGCTGTTAACAATTTCTCAGATTATAGTGGCACTGTTAATAGTATCATCAGTCAACTCTGTCCACATTATTGTGGCTCTTGAAACATAACTATCATATTTTAACTTCTAGACTATCTACAGTCTAACAATAGTGCACATTTTATCACAGAGGTCACCCACAATAGACTGAAAACAAGTTATTTGACAGACAGTCCATGTTCCCTGTCTTTCACAGGCATCTGAATTGTTGGGGACTGGAAAAGCCTTCTCAGAAAGCAATTCATGAAGATTTCTGATCCTAGCTCTCTCCTCTCCTCTTGGTTTCCACATCCAAATAGGGTGGTTCTGTCACTGAATGCAGCTGTTCACAGAAAGGATTTATCCCTTTTGACTATCTCCCAAATAATATTCAAGATAAAAGTAGTGAAGGTTATATAGACCTATTTTGAAAATTTGGGATTCTACTCTGACCATTCCTAAATATGATAAATTTTTCTTTACCCTAACAGCAATCCCCAACCAACTTGGTAGTATAGTATACCTTCCAGGTGGCAGGGGTTCTAGGGGATTCAAACTTAAGTGTAGTTCAGTCTCCTATAAACTATAGTTGGGTTAACATAATTTTAGATCCTAAGTTTAAGGACCATTGGGTTGAGTATACTGTTCATCCAAACCTATACAGTGGCCATGAGGGAACTGGGGAAAAAATACCTTAGAACCTGGAGGTGGAAGAGGGGAGGAGCAAGTAATGTCCCTTGACCCTTATATCTTGTTTAAATCTTCCTCATATGAGTTCAAATGTTTCTCCTGATGCCCAGTGTCCTTGGTTTATAAAGTGTATGACATTCAAAGCTGCAGTGACTTTTCCCTTATAACTTAACTGAATTAATATAAAATGATGATCTAAATAAAGCTTAGCAACAAAAAGAATAATGGGTACCTTTCAGTTACGTGTTTTTATGTGAGGGAGAATGAGCCATAGAAAACGTCTCCATTGTGGGGGGTTGCTTCGTGGCCAATATATTTTCTTCTATAACCATAACACCAAAAATTAGCTTGTCAGTCTAAACTCCCTTGTGTGGGTCATAATAAATAATTGACTAGCTTTAAACTCATCTTGGCTGACTAAAATAAGATCTACTAGTCTTTCTTGGTATTTATTCAAAATTGGCTGAGTTAAAAATTCAGGAAGCATAACTGAGATCAGTTGTACAGGTTGTCCTTAACCTGCTGTTTAAAATCCTACTAATAGTTGCTTTAAGTACATACTTTATGAGACAAATTGAGTGGTTTGACCTCGAGCTCTATCAGTCAGATAAAGCAGAATGACCAACAAATAGCCAACTTGTGAAAATTTACCAAAAGCTAAGACAGTGTATATAGTAAGCAAAATAATGGTCTCCAAAAGATGTCCACATTTTAATTAAACCTTAGAACCTGAGAAACTGTTACATTATATTACAAAGGGCAATTAAGGTTAGAGATGAAAGTAAGGTTACTAATCAACAGACCTTAAAATATGGAGATTATCCTAGATTATCCTGTGGCCCTACTGTAATCAGAGGGTTCTTAAATGTGGAAGAGGGAGGCAGATGAGGCAATGTCAAATTAATGTGACATGAGAAAGACTTAACTGTCCATTGCTGGCTTTGAAAATGGAAGATGCCCAAAAGCCAAGGGATATAACAGTTTCTAGAAGCTGGAAAAGGCTAGAAAACAGGATCTTCCCTGGAGACTCCAGAAAGAAACGAACCCTGCTGACACCTTGATTTTAGCCCTGTGAGGTCCATTTCAACTTCTGACCCCCAGAACTGTGAGATAATACATATGTGTTTTCTTAAGGTACAATGTTTGTGGCAATCTGTTAACCAACAATAAGAAACAAACACAGTGTAGGGTTCAAGGATGGAAAAGACACTCTCCCTTGACCATCTGGCTAACCTATAGCTCTTATAAATGCACCAAAAATGGAAGACTATGGTCCATTGCTCAGGGTTGTGTTTACAGTGAGGAACCTTTAGAGATGGGAAATTATATTTTTCTGGGACTGCTTTCTATAAAAGTGGCAGATTTTCAGAGCTAGGAATTCCTCAGTTATAACATATACCTTCTATATGCACAGCATCTATCTGGGCCATAATGGCTCACAGCACCTGGGAGCAAGGAACCTGGTGCAAACATGCTTGTGGATGCTCATGACACTTGCAATGCTGTAACTAATACAATCCTTTGCTTCTGATCTAAACATGTCATGTCTTTTGCCACAATATCTGAAGCAATAATAGGTTGATGGTGTCAGTAGGGTAAAATCAAATATCAGACCTGAGAATCTCTGGCCAAGCTAATAGAACATTGAGGATTCCATACTTCAGTATGCAAATTTCATTCTCCAAATCACCACAGATTGGGGGTATAGCAAAAAGTGATAAAGCATTTTAAAATTCCAATGGTTTTCTTACTACTCTTCCATTATGTACAAGGAATAATACTATATGTATTAGTGCTTAAGAGCCACTTACAAGTTCCTGAGTCTGATTATTCTATTTATTAGCTGTATGACTTTGAGTGAGTTATGTAACTCATCTGTCAAATGAAAATAGCTATAGCTACCTCACAAGGTAGTTGAGATTATTAAATGGGTTTGTATGTGTAACATGATTAGAACTGACACACATAGCACTCAATAAATTCTAAATATTTTATTACTAACTGTACTTCAGTGAAATCTGGTCAGGAATGATGAGCATCCAAGGGGTGGGAAAAAGGAACAGTTGCCTTTCTAACTCAACACCTCTGCCACAATTTATTTACAGCATATACGAGCTATATGTAGTATAAAATCATGTTTTATAATAATAAATAAAGAAAATATTGGATATTGAGAGTTGTATTTTCAATAGAAGATGGGTCTCAAAAGCAGAATTTATTTAAGAAATCTGCCTCTGTATTTGCTATATAGATTTCAATGTATTTGAGTAAAAGAAATCTGATTAACACTATATTTTGATTTACTTAAAGGTACTCTGATACTCTAAAACCATTGATATAAAGAGATTTATTCACAGAATTAAGTAAAATAATTATGAAGTTTATTATATGATGACATAATCAATTTTATAAAAACAATATACTTTTCCTTCTTTTCAGTGAACGTTTAAAGCTCTCTCTTTCAAGCCCTTGTTAAATCTATTGATCTGTGGCTCACAGTGTGCTCTAGGGAGGCCATTCAATTGACATTATATCAAATTATGTGATAAATAATGATTATAACATTTGGTAATGGAATATCTTACACACCACTTTTAACATATTGAACATCAAAAAGTCAAAGGTCAAACATACTGGCTTTTTTATTCTTATATTAATATAAACAATAATGTTAAAAGATGTAGAAAATGACAGGGCATGAGAAACATATGAGAATATTTAAAGATAAAATATGTGATATCTACATCACTATTCACTGGGTATGTAATACCCATATACATTTCTTCTTTTTACCATGCAGACTTGTTTTCTGTTCTTAAATGTTTGCTTTTATAGTTGTTACAGAAACATTTTAAATCTCTTCTTTGGATTTGCAAAGGAGAAAATGTGGGAAATATTAACTATAATCAGTAAAGATTAAGTATAATTAAGAGAACATGGGTTATAGGCAAAGGATAGAGATGATCTGAATCATAATTTATAGTATTTTCAAAAATTCTATTTTAATAATAACAATGAAATCTTAAGCATAAACACAAGCAAGGACATATTATATCTTTATTTTTAAGAATGCTTGCCCGGGTCAGATAGCTTGATTGGTCAGAGCATCATTCCAAAGCACTGAAGTTGCTGGTTTGATCCCTATTCAGGGCACATACAGGAACAAATCAATGTTCCTGTCTCTCTCCCTTCTTCTCTCTCTGAAATCAATAAAATAAATGTTTTGGTTTTTTTTAAAAAAGGATGCTTGACCAGTGGTGCACCAGGTTAATTGTGTATAACAGTAAATTATACACTAATTAGAGAATTTTATCTGGTAAAGAATTTAATAATGTTCATTTAAATTTTTTATTATTACAGAAAAAAACACATGTTCAATGACCAAAGTTTAAATCATACAGAAAAGTTTATATAAGAGAACAAAAATCTTTTAACTATGTCCTAGAAACAACCACTGATAATATTTTAGTGTGCATGTGTATTTTTGAAGTAATTTTTCTATGAATAATTAAACAATTTAAGCACAATATATGTTATTGAAACAGTGTTTTATAACTTACATTATTGATTTAACTAAATATTATTATATGCTATAATTTACATAACCAGCTTCCTTTCCCATGGTGATTTAGTTTGATTCCTCACCTGTGATATGAGGAAACAGGAATCCTTATGTCTAAGTGTCTGATGTAGAGCATGCTACAAGAAGTTGAACCCGAGAAGCAGCTATCTTCAGATAAGTAAAAAATGATAGTTTAAATCTATTTTCCATTCTCTTCAAAAATCTCACCAAAAGTAAAATTTTCTCTGTGTATGCAAATTGTGTTAGTGTGTGTGTGTGTGTGCGCGTGTGTGTGTGTGTGTGTGTGTGTGTTTATAGGGATAGGTGCAGAAAAAAGTGAAGTAAGACTTTCTGTAAGAAAACTCAGAAACTTTTAGAAATATTTCTGTCCCGACCTAAATAAACATATAATTGGCTACTATGTAATTCTTTGATTTTCATAAATTATTTTCAGAAGACCTAGGACAGAGAAACCACTTTTCTATTCTTTTAATAACCTTCGGAACTCTTGGAAGATAAACTCCCATCCCTGTTTTCCCCTCAAGCTCCTCAGTCCGCTTCCCTAAGTGGATCCTGCATTATGCAAATAGAGATCACTGCAAAGTGAAAGTCTGGTTAGGGTCCAAATCCTCAAATAATGATTAAAATGAGTATATTAGCATATTTATAGCTCCAAGTAACAAAATTTAAATAAAAAAGGATTAAGTAGAAAAGAAAGTTACTATCTCACTTGCTGGAGTGGTAGGAAGGGCTCCAGGTATTATAAATAATTAATCAAATACCAAATTTATTTATTTATATGTTTAATGAATTTATTTAACACTATTTAATATTTATTAATTTAATAGTATATAAATAAACAGTTTCTGGCAAGGGCATGGAATTATCATAATTGGCCTAAACTAGAAGAAATCCATGGGTGGAAGCTGAGGATAGGGCCAGCTTCCCGTTACATATATGCTATGTGGAGTGATAAAAGTTCTCCCTCTGGCCTGACTAGGCGATGGCGCAGTGGATAGAGCATCATCACACTGGGATGCAGAGGACCCAGGTTTGAGACCCCGAGGTTGCCAGCTTGAGCGTGGGATCATCTGGTTTGAGCAACGCTCACCACTTGAGCCCAAGGTCGCTGGCTCGAGCAAGGGGACACTCAGTCTGCTGTAGCCCCTTAGACAAGGCACATATGAGAAAGCAATCAATGAACAACTAAGGTGTCACAACAAAGAATTGATGCTCCTCATCTCTCTCCCTTCCTGTCTTTCTGTTCCCATCTGTCCCTCTCTCTGGCTCTCTCTGTATTTGTCACCAAAAATAAAAAAAAAGTTCTCTATTCACATCAGTGGTCTGATAGCAGAAAAGAAATGTGGTGGGAGCAATAATCGTCAGGGCCAATATTGTGTGGCCCTTACACTGCAGTGTTACAACTTTTCAGTGTACAGGTCTTCAGGAGTATAGGTTAACATAGCCAGAGGAATGATGGACACAGCAGCTCTCAGCACGAAAGGGTTTTGCAGATAAGGTAACTTATAAGTGATCAGATGGTGGGGTTGCTCCAGGCCGAGCTCAGAAGCAGGGTTCCCAGGCAGGTAGGGGGATGGTCTCTTCTCCACCCTGGATGATTCATCTTCATCTGCAAGCACACGGTCCTTTGCTATAACCAGGGCACTTCTAGTCCTCTGTTCCCGTCCTCCTCGCTCAGGGACATATGGGTGAAGAAGGTACTAGCAGCCGGGAAGTATTTCAGCAAGTTGTCCACCACAAGGTCCCCCTCCACCAGGACGTCCATTTCCACAGACTTATTACTCCTTCAGGTCATGCGCCCGGAGATAATGATGACATACCCTGCTCTGATATTGGGGAAGTGAACGGCATCCACAGATCGTGGCTGTGCTGGTCTTGCAGTGACGTGAGGCCTGAAGCAGGCTGCCTTCCCCACAAGCTTCACTGGGGCACCTCCACGTGCCATGCCTCGCATACAGTCTGAGGGCCCCAGGCGTGTCAGGTTGGACTTGCAAGAGCAGACCACGCTCTGCTCTGGGGTCAGAACCATTAGACCACTTGGTCTCCAAGCGCCGCTGGGCCTCTCCCACTGGTGGGCGTCCTGCTCCTGCCGGTGGGGACTACACACCTGGACGCTCCTCCAGAACCGGTCCACGCATTTCAGCGACAGGGGTATGCACCACAGGCTGGCCTTACTGGTTAGGTGTTTGGTGTTTGTGAGTTTTCAGACATCGTGGAGTGCTTGTATGGAGGTGTAGGTGATTCCAAGCTGTCATACTACCGTTCCAAAGCAAGTCGGGGCACTGGATCTGGGCCAGGGCGGCCATGCTGCCATCCTGGTTCGGCCATTACAGTGCAAGGTACTGGTGCTGGCCCCGCCTCCTGATCGTTTTTGGTTGGTTCCTCTGTGGATGTCATCCTCCATGCTGGTGTTGTCTGGCCACATGATCCATCAGCTCTGGGTATCATCTCCACTGCCACACCCAGTACGTTGGATGACTGAAAGAGGGCGCAGGTGTCTGTCTGGAAGGTCTAGGGCCTCTAACCAATTTCTTCAGCAGTTTTAGAGTAGTCTTACTAACATTTTCATACCTTAGTCCATGATTTTTCATTTGAGTAATCTTTATTTAAAAAAATTTTTTTTATTCATTTTAGAGAGGAGACACAGAGTGAGAGAGAGAGAGAAAGAGAGAAAGTGGGGAGGAGCTGGAAGCATCAACTCCCATATGTGCCTTGACCAGACCAGTGCAGGGTTTTGAACTGGCGACCTCAGTGTTCCCAGGTCGACGCTTTATCCACTGCGCCACCACAGGTCAGGCTGTTTTTTCATTTGAAAAAAGAAAGATAATTTATTTTGATATATATATTAACTCATTTATAATAAGTATTCTAGATTCCAAACAATTAATGTACAGAGTGATGAATGGCACCATCAACCTCATATGATTAATATACACTAAAGGGGGGTTGTTAAGCAGCCCTGGGCATCCAGCAATGAAGGGTTTTGCACCTAGCCTGCCTTAGATCTGATCTGAGCTCTGCCATATATGACCTGTAGAACACACACTGGGCAAGTGATTGAACCATCCTGGGCCTCACTCTCCCTGAAAATGGAGACAATAATGGTCTCTACCTCACAAGTATCTAACTAAGATATTGTGAGTATTAAACAAATTACTGTTGGTTAATCACTTAGAAGAGTATCCAGTACCAAATAAATGTCAGATATAATCATCACCATCATCATCATCATTATCACCACCGCAGCCACCACCAAGTGGAACCCAGGATGCAATACTGTCTGAGAGACCAGACACTAAGGTCAAAAGAACACACACTATTCCAAAACTAGTAATATAAAAAGACATAAAATATTTTTTAAAAATAGACATAATGTATAGGGCAAAGCAGGAACAAGGGATGACCAGAGAAAAGGTAGAGTATAAAGCAGTGGTTCTTAACCTGGGTTCTATCGAACCCTAGGGGTTCAATGAGTCGGTCTCAGGGGTTTGGAGAAGCCTCTGCCTTGGAGGCCAGAATAAAGTAATACCGTAATTTGTTGTGAGTTCATGCACTTTGTTGGTTTTGTTCTTTGAGCAAGGTGATGTTCATGCATGGCTCATTTTGTGCACCAGTAAAAAAACATATACCTATGTCTTGAAATTTGGAAAAAAAATCATATTTTATTTATCACTAAAGAAGGGTTTGGCGAATGCGCATATGAAACTGGTGGGTTCGGTACCTCAAAAAAGGTTAAGAACCACTGGTATAAAGAAAATATAAGTGAGATCTGAAGCTGACTCACTAAACACACCTCTTTTACTACAAGTTCCTCTTATTTGCAGTTTGCCATGTTGCTGAACATCTAAAATATACTGTCAGAGGAACTAGGGCTCCTCAGAGCCTCAGCGTCACACGCTCCTCATCTCACAGCCTGGGCGTCATGCTCTCCTCATTTCAAGAAAACTTTTAACACAATTTTCTGAAGGCAAATCCACATTGAAAACCCAAATCTCAAAGGGTAAATAAAATATAGTTTTGGGTAGAGAAATGAACTTTAACATTTGAGGAAAATATTTGGAATATACAATGAATAAAAATAAATATAAAATATGAGAGCACTAGAACACTAAGAACATAAAATTACAGTCATACGTCACTTAATGGCAAAGATATAAGAAGTGCATGGTTAGTCAATTTTGTCATTCACTGTGCAAGCATCACAGGTCATACAGAAACCTAGATGAGTTACACGCCTGGGCTATATGCTGTAGCCTATTGCTTGGAAGCAACATTTCAGTACAGCAGGTTACTGCACTTAATTGTAACACAATGGAAAGTAGCTTGTATCAAAACATAAGAAATGGTACACCTGCAAAGGGTGCTTACCATGAATGGGGCTGCAGTAGCAGAAGTTGCTCTAGTTGAATCATTTGAGTGAGTGGGGAGTGACTATGAAGCCCTAGGACATTCATGTACACTAGTATAAACTTTATAATCACTGTATACTTGGGCTACCTTAAATTTATTTTTAAAAGTATTTTTCTTTCTTCAATAATAAATTAACCTTAGTTCACTGTAATATTTTTCTTTATAAACTTTTTAAAATTTTTTTAACTCTCAGACTCTTTTGTAATACTTAGCTTACAACACAAATACAACTGTACAAAAAATATTTTCTTTCTTTATATCCTTATTCTATAAACTTTTTTCTATTTTTAATCTTTTAAACTTTTTTGTTACAAACTAAGATACAAACACGCCCATTAGTCTAGGTTCACACAGGAGCAGGGTCCTCGATACCATTGTCCTCACATCCACATTCTGTCTCAACTGGGAGCTCTCTGGGGGCAGCACCCCATCTCTTATGATAATGACGCCTTTTCCTGAAAGACCTCTTCAAAGATTGGAGGCTCTTTCTGAGCAGGTGTTACTCTTTTCAGAAATATGTCCATGGAGGTTGATGTGGTTTGTTTATTTTCTTTTAAAACATAGCTATGTTGGTAAGCAGATAATGTAGCATGAACATTCCTGTCTATTCATGAAAACCCTTTTGGTGTTGGAGTCATGTTTTCAAACTTTTTAAGAACTCTGGTGAGGTATGCAAAAGCATCTGCTGAATGAACTTCACTATGAAATTCCTTGCAAGTTCTTCTGTTTCTCTTCATCCCACTTGCCTTCCATCTTGCTTCCCCTTCATCTATGCTTTGATGTTCCAGTTCCAACAACTCATTATTCGGCTCCTCAGGAACTACTTTGAGGAGCTCCTCAGTGTCATCTTCATCCACACCCAGATTAAAGTCGTTTGCCACCTCCAGCACAGCCTTGTTGATTATTTGCAACCTCCTCACCTTTGGCAAATCCTTTGAAGTCATAAAAGAGCTTACTGATGTTTCCTTCAGACATCATCCATATGCTCCCTGGTGATATCATCCCATACCCAAGCAATGTTCTTGATGCACTCACCCACGTAGTCTTCCTTCCAGAACTGCATCAGTGTCTTCCTCAGTAGCAGCTCTAAGTCCTCCTCAAGCAGTAGGTCTTAAAAGTTGTTATATAACTTCTTAATCCACTGATTTGTTCAAAAAAGTGTATTTGGGGAGGGAAATACTAGTTTTGATATTGGTATAAAGCTCACCAAATACAGCAGGTGTGCAGGAGCATTATCAATAATAAGCGAAATCTTAAAAGATATATTATTCTCCAAACTGTACTCCATTTCTCCGGCATAGCAATTCAAGTGGGTATCTTGGAAGATCTGCTGGGTCATTAAGACTTCTTATTGCTCCTGTAGGACACTAGAAGTGTGTGCTTACAGACATGCCTGAAAGTCACAAGGTGTTTCCATTGTAGCTGTAACACTGCCCCCAAGTGAGACTTTTATCCTATCCTAAAAAGCCATGAAATTGGCAGTAACTTGGCCTCCTTATTAATGAAAGTCATTTTAGGCTCCCATTTCCAGAACAGGAAGTTTTTATCCCATATTGAATATCTGCTCTGCCAAGGAATTTTCCTCTACAATCAGCTTATCTAGAGTTCTCAAAAAAATATTAAAAAATAAAAATAAAAAATCTTCAGCTGCCTTCACATCAGTGCTTGAAGATTCACCATTCACTTTCACATAATATACTGCTCACAAAAATTAGAGAATATTTCAAAATGAATATGAAGCAATAAAATATTCCCTACTTGCTGTTAGCAGTATATAATGAATAACGACTCTTGAATAGTTCAAACCACTCAGAGCTGGCAGTAAATTCAGCATCATAGTCAGGACAGACTTTTCTCTCAACAGTACAAACAAACTCTTTGCCTTGACTGTGATTGTCATGGTGCTGAGAGGAATATGCTTTTGTGTCTTGCCCTCAATCCACGTCAAAAGACATTACTTTATATATGATATGGCCCTTCCCAAATTTTTGTTAGTCTTGTTGCTTCAATGAAGCAGATCATTTGACAGCCTTGTCACTTTGTTCTTGTTCTTCAAGATCTTAGCTATAGTGGAATAAAGCAATAACTATCACTGATTTTCCACCTTTGTGGTTATTAGTAATGTTTAATTTTGTTTCCAGATTAATCCATGGATGCAGTCTCTTACTGGCAACATTAGCAGAAGATGTTGTATACTCAGGAGCCACAATGAACAAAACAACATGTAATTAAATCAAGCATAAGAGAAAATGATACATTCCAGGAAAGTGGTGAAGAAGAGATCTATGAGGCTGCTACTAGCATATCCTGATATCCATTATTTTAATAATTTAATTTCTTTTTATTTATTTATTTTAGAGAGGAGACACACACACAGAGAGAGAGAGAGAGAGAGAGAGAGAGAGAGAAAGAGAAAGTGGGGAGGAGCTAGAAGCATCAACTCCCATATGTGCTTTGACCAGGCCAGTGTAGGGTTTTGAACTGGCGACCTCAGTGTTCCCAGGTCAACGCTTTATCCACTGCGCCACCACAGGTCAGGCCCTGATATCCATTTTTACAGAAAACTTTTTAAATAAGCAAACAGCACACTCTAAAATAATGATAAAAGTGTGATATAGTAAATACATAAACCAATAATTATCATTACCAATTATTTTGTACTATAAATAATTGTATGTTATACTTTTATATGACTGACAGTGCAGTAAGTTTTATTTTTAAGTTAAGATCAACACAAACAAATGAATAATGTGTTGAATGACAACATTATAATGGCTGTGTCTTTACCAATGTGATCACTGCTCTTTCAAAGAGATGCTGAACCATGAGACTGACTGAACCCTAAGTCGCAAAAGGGTCACATCTATAGTTAATACCCTCTGCAGTTCCTGACTAATCAAATTAGTTGATTGAAAAATAAACTGTGTCAAAATATTTTTTTAGGATAGTTCATTGTTCATATAAGAATATAATGTATGTGCTCGCTTCGGCAGCACATATACTAAGAATGTAATGTATGTTTTTGCATTTAACTGATGACAAAGTTAGTTGAAATCATTATGACAGAGTACGTAGTTGTGAGAAAATAAGAAACTATTGGATACTTAGAAACAAAAAAAATAGATTTAAATGAAAAAATGTATTTACACTGCTCACAAAAATTGGGGGTTCAGGGAACGTGCAGATACTCCAGTACTTTTAGCCTTCTGTAGTGCATTTTCACCAATGAAATAAAAGTTGGGATTTACATCTCATTTGCATAATCGAACAACTTTCTTTGACTTGTCATTTGCTTTTCTGATGTTCTTGTTTAATAAAAAAAAATCAAATGCTTCTTTTTTTAAATCACTTTATATTCATTTTAAAATATCCCCTAATTTTTTCTGGAGCAGTATAAATAACTAAAAAGTAATTATTAATCATTACCTGAGAAACAAATGAATGAAATGTATTAGCAAATTTTAGAAACAAACTGCACATGTAAAAGGAATTATCTTGAATTTGGAGAAACCATATGAGAAATTGCAGAAAAAAATATTAACATGAAAGATTTTTTATAAAGCTGAAAAGGAAAACTATCTTTTATTAGAAAGTTCAGGTGCTTTTTTATCAAAATCCTTTGATTATTTTTCTATACTGTTTACTTTTAATCTGATTTAATCTGACCTACCAAGGCAATCAAATAAGGAATCTTGATTTCTCTGCATCACATTTTCATACATCTTCATGAAATTGCTGAGACCATTATATTTTAGAAATTAAATATTCTATTATTGTATCATATGCTATTGCCATTATTTCGTAGGTTTCAAGATGATAAAGTCACTCTAACTTATACTTTCCTCCCTCAAGTTATTTTGGGTGATAAAAATACAAAATATATATATTTTAATTCTTTATATAAACCTAAACCCATTGTAGTAAAAGTGAAAATATCACAGGACAGTTTTTAAAAGAGGTTGTTCTCATGTGAACACATACACTTAGTTAATGAATAAAACATTCAAGATTACTAGCATCTTTTAGAAAGCTCAGGATTACTGTTATTTTTCAAGCCTTACTGTTCTATGTGCACTTTGGCAAATCCTTTCATTCATGTTGTTTATTAAATTCACTGAGGCTACTGATCCATGCACTTAAGTGTCAGTAAAGGACAGAAAAATATCGTCGCAATATCGTAGTCTCAAAAGTTTTTATTCATATTAATTTCTTAAAGAGAATTCATTCTTTAAAACCAAAAATATGACATTTGAGAATTATGTTTAACATGTATCAGTCTGGGGAAAAAACAAGAATATTTACATCTGGATATCCTGGAGATAAAAAGCTTCACGTCTGTTTCACTGCTTTGCCTTTTTCATGGCCTTAAATCTGCCAAATTATTCCATTTGATTTCAGGGAATTCTCAGATGGCAATCTATTTTATTTACTTTATCTTCAATAAAATGGTTCAGTGAGCATTAGCAGCTCTGAGACACAAGTTTCAATCAGTCTTCAGGCAAAGGCGTCAATCTACATTAGACCTACTGTGCTGTGTGAGTTACAGCCGGACAGTTGCATGAGGCAGAGCAGCAGTGGCAATGTGAGCAGGGCCTAATGAAGCCACAGTGAAGAGAGGGAGAGCTCTCCCCAGGCTCTGAGACACACAATTCGTGCAACACCAGGTGCTGGGTTCAACACAGAAGAGCTCCTTAATAAGGCTGACAGCTAAAAAGGAGCTTCAGCCTCTAACTTCTCTTTACATGACACCTACAGTAATAGTTCTCTGTTTTCCAGCAGATAATGGTAAAAACTTGAATTGCCCTCAGATATCATATAGGGGAAAAAACAGTAAAAACATTCAAACTGTGTAGCATTTCTTCTATAACATTTTCATTCAATTACTAATGTAACAGTAGTTTCAGTAAACCTTTCCTTACAAATTTGTATGACATTTTAAATATAGCTGCTGGATAAGATTTTAACCACAACACAATCAGTAAATTTGAGCAACAACTCACTTTGGAAAACGATGTCATTAAAGATTAATTCTAAGAAATGTGCTCCAATACTGTTAGATACCATGATAATGTTTCCCAAAAGCACAAACTTGGTAATAAGTGATGTTGGTTCATACTTGATATAGACTGCAAAACGATTATTACAATGATGCTCTTTCCAGAAAATAAAACTATTAAAAATGTATTTAATGTTCAGTTGATCTGAAAAGAGACCAGTTAAAATTTATATTTTGCTGTTTTATATAAGGTTTGAAAAATATTACTAGTGGATCACTCTAAGCCAAAAATTTTAATTATTAATGTGAACTCTATTTTTCTGATAGAAACAATTTTTTTATTTTTTAAATATAAAACTATATTTTTGCCCAGATTTTATCATCACGGTAAGATAGCTTAATGGAAACTTATAACAGAAACATTGCTCTATTACTTGCTGATATATACTTCTCAGTTTTCTTTTCTGGAAATCAAATGCATTAATTTTCTAGTGAAATCAACATTTGAAAGCAGAGCACCCCAAATGTATGTCCATATATATAGGTGTTTTCATGTAAGTTTACTCTTACAACTCTGTAAAGAAGTTAAATAACAACAGGAAACTAGCATGACAGGTTAGTAGACTAGATTCTGCAAGCTCCAATTTTGTAAAGATCAGAGTGTTCTTAACTATTCCAAACAGCTAATTTAAAAGAACCAGTACCAGACCCACACTCAGACCTACCCAGTCCCAGTTGAACGTACTGTCCAACATTGATGTGATCAATGAGAAAGAGATTAAAAGTGCCATCTATATATTATAAAATCAGTATTCCAAGTGAAATCTAAACATTTCATATTTGATTCTCACTTGGTTTACTATCTTGTAAATATGCATGTCTATCCCATACATTTACTTACAGACCATAAATAAATTAAGTACACTATTAATCCTTGTATTCCCCCACAAGGACGGTAATGAAATTTGTGGAAATAATTTTAGGAGTAAGGTATTACATAATGTATTAATTATCTATTGTTACATAACAAATTACATACAAAGTTAGCAGCTTAGAACAAAAATTATTTATTATCTTATACGTTTCTGAGGACCAGGAATCAAAGTGGATCAGCTGGGTGGTTTAAACGTACGTTTTCTCAGAAAGTGACCTGTTATTGCTCATCTGTCCGAGGACTTAGTACCTCACCATGAACCACGACATGGAAGCTCACCAGAGCTAGTCATAGACAGAGAAATGGAGTGTGTGTGGCAGGGGGAGAGGGAAACAAGAGAAAGAACACCCAAAACAGATGTCTTAATATCTTCTATAAACTAATCTGAAAAGCATCATGTGTGCCACATTTTATAGGCCACACAGACAAACTTCAGTAAACATGGAAGGGGAAAATGGTATAAAACCAAGAGACAGGGATCATTAAGAACCCTTAGAGGCTGCCTACCATAACCCACCCTCTGGATGCCAGGTAGTCATGTTTTCCCCATGTGCTATCAGTTCCAAATGTGTAAGTGGTAATGAATTCTTAAAGGTAATTGAAGTGTTATTTGAGGAGGACTACAGATTACTGAGTCAATGTAAGAGTGAATAATCTATGAAGAATGTCCCTGGAAATATGACTCTCAAACTGAGCACTGTTCTAAATCAAGGGGGCACTTTTATATTTAGTGAATATTTCTTAAGATACTCTTACATGAAAGATATGTATAATACAGATATCAGGCTATGTAATAAAAGTCTTGAGCTGGCTAAAAAGGAGGAAAGAAACAGAAAATAAAATGTAATGGAAGTGGTGGAGATGTCAATGTGCTTCAGAAGAGATGGAGGATGGAAAGACCAGCAGGATGCACACTGGCAAAGGTGTAGGCAAGTGTAAGGCATGTAAGTCAGAGTATACACATCAGAATAATGGGGCAAAGAGTTGGGTATTTAGGTTGTGTCAGATCTGGAAAGTGTTATTAAATACCAGGTTAGGTTGTATTTAGGCTGGTGGTGAGCCAGCTTGAAATAATGGATACATATTTGGCAGAGAAAATAGCCTGCCTGGAGTTATACTATAAGTCTGAGAATAAAATTTTGGAATTTGTGACTATGACCCTCTTTATTAAATATTAAGTAATTGTAAAATTCTAAAATAATATATTAAACAAATTTTAAAACAATATATTTAAAATGCTGTGGCAGACAGACCCTAGGGTGGCCCCAATGTGTTTTTTTATTGTTTTTAATTTTTTTAGAGACAGAGAGAGAAAGAGGGGGAAGAAGTGGAAAGAATCAACTCATAGTAGTTGCTTTCCCTATGTGCCTTCACCAGGCAAGCCCAGGGTTTTGAACTGGTGACCTCAGCGTTCCAGCTTGACTGCTTTACCCACTGTGCCACCACAGGTCAGGCACCAATGTTCATACACTGTATAGTTCCTTCCCTTTCTTTCTAGGCAGAGCTGTGACTTGCTTCTAACCAATACAATATGACAAAAATTATAGGAAGTCACTTTGATGATTATGTTAATACACATATACCATATTTCCCCATGTATAAGATGCTCCCATGTATAAGACACACCTTAATTTTGGGGCCTGAAATTTGAAAAATGTATTACATAAAGTTATTGAACTCAAGTTTTGTTCATCATAAAATTCATATGACTCCTCTTCACTGTCAAAACTCCCATCCATTAGCTTGTCTTCATCTGTGTCTGATGACAACTCACTGTCTTCAACATTGAGTGCAAATACAAGCGCAAAAAGGCAGGAAATGCAAGTAAAATAAATCTACAACTGCTATACAAGACAAACCCAGTTTTTAGATCCCAAATTTTTTCAAAAAGAGTGTGTCTTATACATGGGAAATACAGTATGTGTTTTATATGCATAGTCATACATATGTGCATACACACATGCATGCTGCCACCTTGCTAACATACAGTGGAGACTCCCTGCTGGTTGTAAGAACCAAACTATTATGATGTGAAGTGAGGTGGCTGCACACAAAAGACGGCATGTGGACAGGAGACCTGGATGCCTCCAGGAATTAAAGACTGCTGTCCTACAACTGCAATGAACAAAATTCTTCCTAAACCCAGTGATTTTGGAAGAGGACCCTGAATTACAAACAGAAAGGCAACCTGGTCAGTATTCTGATCACACCCTTGTAAGACCTGAGCTAAGCCATGCATTTTCTCCTTACCATTGGATATCATGAGATAATAATTATATTGTTTTCAGCCTTTAAATACGCAATATGTTACACAGCAGTAGAGAAGTAGCACACAGAGAGCAAGCACATTTACAGAATGAACTTGTTTTTACCGTTTTGTGGACCAAAGTAGAATGTTATACAGGATATTCACCAGGTGGTCTGGATATTACAGTCAACCTTTGAAACTAGTGTAATAAAGAACAAAATAACAACAAACTTTTTAAACAAATGATTATTATGCCCTTAATATGTATTCACACATTTAATTCCCAAATCAACTTTATATAAGATGTATTATTATCTGTTTTCTAGATTCAGAAATGAAGGGTTAGAGTATTGAAATGATTTACCCAAGGTTCACATATGGTATTTTTGTTTTGGGACCATAACTCAGTTCTAGCCAATCTGATTTTCAATTGTATTCTCAACAGCTACAAACCATAGCCTCTCTCCTTCTAGCCTTGTTCATTCTGCTTCTTTTTTCCAAGAATGTCAGCACACAATGTACCTGAATCGCTGACCAAGCTCCCACTCAGCCAAATCAGCTTCCTGTACAGTCCATTTACTTTATAGTTACTTGAAAATCAGAGCAAATGTTTAATCATGTATGATGCATAATTTTAATAATTATTTATGAAACAGCAATTTTCTATAAATATGTAAATTAAGTTTATTTTGACTCCATGAAAATAAAATAAGAATTTTACTTGCATTTAATACTCTTACAAAGGAAATTGAAAATAATTGCAAATATCGTGAAGTAAAACACACACAAACTCACTCAACTAACCATTTACTCATGTATACAAACACTCTCAGTTGTAAATTTTATGAAGCATTTTAGCTCACATTTTAGATTTATAACTTAGGTCAGAGTATTTAACCACTAGAGAAATTGTTTGAAAATAGAAAGAGTCCACCAAGTATTCCCTTTGAGGTTTTGGGGGGAAGAAAAAGTACACTAATATTTCTTGAAAACAGCTACACAGCATGTGCTAAATTCCTTCAATAACCCAAAATCAATTTTGTCTCTCATTGTACTGTTTGAAAACTGAGGAAAAAGATTTAAGAAAATGAAGCAAAGTTCATTTAAAAAAGTTAAGAACTGGCTTCAGAAATGCAAACCCATATCCACCTGACCCCCAAACCCTTGCTTCTTAACATCATTTTTTTCCTTTCAGTACAATCCCTCCAGTTCTAGGCTTCATCATCCTGTTTCCAAGAAAAAACACTTTTCTAGAATATACATTTCTATTAAGATGAACATTGGCATAATGCCTATGCATTATTTACACCACTATGTGGTTGGTCTTCATTTAAAATATAAAACACTGCTACTATAAGCATCTGAGAAGAAGTCTAATTAACAAGTTCCAGAAATAGTTTTGAGGACTAACTTCAAACACAATTATGTTCCCTTCTGGGAAGAAGAGTATTTTATTTCTAAAACTCATTTACTATATTTTCTTAAAATTGTTTCTCTCATAGTTCCATGATGTTCATTGCCAGGTAACTCCAGCTAATAAATCTATATCCTTCTGCTATAATTAAAGCAAATGTCCTATTACTTTCAAAATAAAATTTTAAATATTTAAAAGCCTTACACAGACGAATTATATCACTAGCCATTGTCTATAGTAAGCATAAATTATGTATATAACCCAGAAAAAAACAATTGAGTGTTGGCATATATGGGTTCTAATAATACCTAGTTATTATTAGCTGTAAAATCATAACAAGCTATACTTTTTTAAATTATTTAATTTTAGACCCTGATTGATTGACTCTGTAGTAGAGTGTTGGCCTGGCATCTGGATATCCTGGGTTCGAGTTCCAACAGGGCACATAGAAGAAGCGATAATCTGCTTCTTCAATCCTCCCCCTTTTCTCCCCTTCTCTCTCTTTTCCGCTCTTACAGTCATGGCTCAATTAGTTTGAGCACATTGTTCCAGGCACTAAGGTTGGCTCTTTAGAACCTCTACCTCAGGCACTAAAAATAGCTTGGTTGCAAGCAGGGCCCAAGATGGGCAGAGCATCAGCCCCAGGTGGGGGATGCTGGGTGGATCCTGGTTGGGCCACATGTGGGTATCTGTCTCTCTATCTCCCTTTCTCTCACTTGGAAAAAAATTATTTAATTTTTTTTGTCTTTTCATCTCTCCACATACTAAACAAAAAATTATAATATCAGCTTTACTTATATCATAAGCAATGCCACAATAATCAGTTTAAGTAAAAGAATAAAAGTAAGTAAGAAATCTCAAAGTGTTCGAAAAATATTAAGTGCTAAATAATATTGGAATTATTTTGTCTGTATATATGGCAAAATGATAAAGTTGGTACAAAATAAGTAAAAGTGCACAGACAAAACAGTAGGTAAACTACCTGAGAAATACTTGACTATAGAATTCAAGCTTATTGACAAAAATCTTTAAGGGAAGATATAGAGCCTCTATTTGGAAGAAGTTAAAGAAAAAGGTTGAAAAATGTGGGTAACAGAGTAAAGATCCTGAGGCCTGTCTTACACTGATGGCATACTCCCATTAAAGAATTCTGGAGTGGGGTGGTCAAGAAAAAGAATTCTGAGAAAGCCAAGACACCATGGTTTCCTTGTTTTGATGGGTAAAATCTAGGGAGAGATTTTCCTCATGTAAAATTTCTTTTTTGTTTTATTTTTGTAATTAAATTATTACTAATTTAACCACCTGTGACATAATGCGTGTTTGATACCATGGTCCAATAATGATATGAATGAACTAGTTTTATAGATACTGTATATATTGACTAAGAATGGGAAATAAAATCTGCATTTCCTGGAAATGCATCTGAGGCTGCCTCTGTAGTCCTTGCTTTAGACCAAACAGTGGATTTAAAATTTTCTAAATTGATACAGTTAACAGAGGAAACTACTATTAGATTTAAAGAAGTGCATATTAAAAGTAAAACAACAAACAATAACTCATGGACACACAACAGTGTGATGGTTACCAGAGTGTCAAGCAAATGAGTTGAAATATTTGTATTTTCTGGTTTTGTTCACTCTTTTTGTTAAAGATGAAACTGCCCATCATCCAGGTGATAATTTTAATGCCCTTCTTGCTTGAGAATAGACTTGGTTATGCTAATGTGTGCTGGAGGAGGGACTTTTGTGGCAAAAGGTTTTAAAAGGTGGATCTAGTAGGCCTTTTTGGGGAGAGTGGCCACATTCTTGTAGAGAGGAGAAGCCCATATGGTAGCAGGGCAGGGAAGCCACATGGAGGAGGCAATCAAAATGGCAGATGGGGGAAGGAGAAGCCAGTTTGTGGAGGAGGAGATGAGGAATAGTGGTGAATAAGACTGGTGAGCTAGAAACCTTTGATGCTATGAAACTCGGATGTGTCAGTAGCTTTGTGAGCACTGAATGAGTGGGTTTTGGAGCCCAGTGTGTTTGTTTTCACTTGCTTGCTGAGAGCTAGTCTAGAATAAAGGAAAATAGACTGCCAGTTTTTGGCTCAGTTGCTTCTTTACTACCGATCTGAATCAAACCTGAACCTGCACTGGCCAGGTGGCTGTGATGGTGCCTGCAGTTACTGGCTTTACACAAAGGGAAGGAGGGTGGGAGATGTTAAAGGATAAAGTGGTCAAATATATGGTGATAGAAGATTTGACTGGGTGGCAGAGACACAGTACAGCATACAGATCATGTACCATAAAAATGTACACTTGAAACCTATAGAATTTTATTAACCATTGTCATCCTAATAAATTTAACTAAAAAAGAAAACAAATGCTTTCTAAACAGCTGACTTGCTGGGTCTCAAAAGTTTATGAGAAATATCAAACTTTCAAAAAAAAATATTGTAAGTATCTTTTTCTCTTTCTTTTCTGATATTTCAAGATGCCCTCAAAACCTCAATATCAACTGAATCTTAAAATAACACTAAAGCATCAGAATAAAAGGCCAGCATAATGGTAACAGAAAATACCACACAGGCTTCTCTTGCTGAATAATTTCAATATTTCAAAACAAAATCATATTCTCTTTCAATTTATGTTAATTTTCAAAAAGCATGAGATCAAGTTTAATAGGAAGAGCGAGCACAAGGAGTGACATGGGAAGTCCAAGAGAAGAGACAGTGGTAACGTTCCAATTGCCATTCTTGACGTCTATATGGTTCACCGGTAGCTTTTTTTAAATCTTGGGTAAAGATATTTAACTAAAAAATTAAAAACTAAAATAAAATAAACATTAGCAAAACAGAAATCAGCACAATGAATAAGAGAGAATTACTAACAAAAGGCCACTTACCTATTTCTTCCAGACCTTCCACAAGACTTTGAGGTTAACCTTGATATCAAGTCCTGGGTAAATTCAATGTCAGCATCACATTAGAGTAGGCCTGTTAATAGAGACAAATAATTGTTACTGCTTTGAAAATTAACTTCTAATTTATGTCACAATTAGTTCCGTGACTTCATAGAAAATATATTTAACTTCAAATAAAGGTAATTGTTAATTTATTCATTGCTTTATGAATCTTCAAGGATGTATGAAATACTTTTGTACAATTTAGTTTGGAGAACTTTAAAACCATTGTTTGATACAAAACAAAGATCACAAAGACAGCATGCAATGCATTTCCAAGAGGTGCATATTTTATTTCCTACTCTTACATTGATTTGTAAGGTATAAACTTTTGGTGATTAAATTTTAAATGTATGGTGATGAAAGATGATTTGATTTTAGGTGGTAGACACACAAAGCAATATACAAATCATGTAACATAGAAATGTGTACCTGAAATCTATATGATCTTATGAACCAATGTCACCTCAATAAATTTAGTAAAAGATTTTAAAATATATACAATAAAATTATTTGTCTCAAATTTCTCAGCTGAAAATATGACATCAATTGTCTCTTCAAAACATACTTAATGTGCTTTGTAGGCTTTTACACAATTTACAAATTGGCACTAAACATTTTCACCTTATAATCATAATGTAAACAATATAACCTTAATACTTATCTGAATTTGTAATTTTCAGATCCACTTCCTATTTAACCACTCGCTTTTCTAACCCCTTCCTTCTTTAATTTGAAAGACTCAGCACATACCATTCTTAGACTAAACTAAGCATTCTGCAGGTCCAAAAAATTCTAGGAGTTAGTAGTGTACAGATAGGAAATGGGTTTTCCTTCACACACCAACATTGATGACTAGTAGTGACTACCGGGAAAGCAGTGCAGAGATAAATCTGAATCTGCAGCTGGAACGAATACTGTGTTCAGTTAGCAAGGTTTGCCATAGACATTGAAGAGATAAATGACATCTGATGCCATCTTTGTTTAGCAATTAGCAGGATATAGAGGTTCAAAATAAACCAACACATCAGTAAGAGATTTATGTATAATAAAGGTAATATCACAAAGTAAAAGAAAAGGTTAGTGTTGACTCATTGCATAAAGAAAAAAATGCCTTCAATTATGACAAAAAAAAATTAAACCTAGCTCATTATAAAATTTATTTCCAATGAGATTGAGTTTTGTTTTGTTTGGTTTGGTTTTTTGTATTTTTCTGAAGTGAGAAGCAAGGAGGCAGACTCCTGCATGAGCCTGACTGGGATCCAACTGGCATACCAACTAGGGGGTGATGCTCTGCCCCATAGGGGCATTGCTCTGTTGCAACTGAAACCGTTCTAGTGTCCGAGGCGGAGGCCATGGAGCCATCCTCAGCACCCAGGCCAACTTTGCTCCAATGGAACCTAGGCTGCGGGAGGGGAAGAGAGAGATACAGAGAAAGTAGAGGGGAAGGGTGAAGAAGCAGATGGTCGCTTCTCCTGTGTGCCCTGGCCTGGAATTCAACCTGGGACTTCCACACACTAGGCTGATGCTTTACCGCTGAGCTAACGAGCCAACGTTGAGATTAACAAGTTTTAAATGGGAAAGTTATCTTTTCAAAGCTAATTTAAAAATTGCTAATTTTGAGATTTAAAAGTAAAATACAATTCTGAAATAAGACTTAAAAATATAAATAATAAAGCATAAAGCTGATAAATTTGGTTAAATAAAAATGGTAAATTTTCAGTAAAGGATACCATAGATAAGTTTTATAGACAAACAGGAAATACATAAAATGAACAAGGAATTAAGTTTAGATAATATACTCTGAGGAAACTAATAGAAAAGTGAGAAAAAAATCTAAAAGACAGTTTCTCAGTAGGAGAAGCCAGAATAAATATCAAATATAGTTTAAAATGCTCAAAATCAGTAGTTGTCAAAAAGATGCAAATTAAGAAGCCAGTGAGATACCACTTTATGTCATCAGGATAGCATTAATTTAAATGCTGAATTCCATCCGTGTTGTCAAGAATACAGAAAGATGAGTGAGCACCAGCTAGATAACTGCTAATGGAAGCTTCAGCAATATGGTTATTCTTAAAAGCAATTTGGAAGACCTAATATTTCTACGTGCTTTTTGTGGACTAAAACAACCTGTGCAGAATTCTAATGTTGTTTATAATAGCTTAAATTTTATTTCAAGATTTTATTTACATGCCTTTCGCTCCCATTTTTATTATTCAAAATTAAGGTTAAAAATTGATAAATCAAGGAATAGCAATAAGTATACCATTTAAGATTATGGCTGCAAATACCAAAAGCTGGTTGACTCTGTGCAGCTGGATTGGGTGTGAGAAGACACAAGGCAGAGAACTGCTATTTTTCATTGTTAATAAGTATTTGTTTCATTTGATTTTTTAACACTGTTCATATATTTCTTGAATAAAGGTCAAATTTAAATACAAAAGAAATCGCAAAACACTAATTATAAATATAAACAAAGAACATTTCACCACTGCAACATACAGATTTTATTTAAATAAGTACATATTATTTTAATAACTTAAACTTCAAGAAAGTCACAGATTACTGAGCACAGTGATCATAATGATCATTTAATTATATACCAAATTACTACATAAGAACCAAATGATTAGTTAATTATATATTTAAAATTTCTATAGAAACAACAACTTAAGCCAGTGAAAGAAAACAAGATCAATTGCAAAAGGCAAAACCAGAGAAAGAGAAGATAATTAGAGTTTCCTTATACATGGTTACACATGCACGTGTTATGATTGGTTGCCAACTATGCCTGGCACTGTCCAACTCTGAGATAAAGCCATAATGCTCTCATGGAGTGTGCAGTATAATGAGGAACGTGTAAGGAATGGCATCACAGTGTGCTGAACAACATAGTATGTGTTTATACACATGGGTAGCACCCAGTATAAGCCAAGACAGAGAAAAAAAAATCCTGGATAAAATAATCTCTATGCCGTTCACATTCACAAGCATTTCCTTTTCTAATTTCATTTAGCCTTTTAAATAGGATTACAAGTTTACTCAAGGTTTAATATGGTAAGAGAGAAAAGCATCACTGACATTCCCAGAGTTTGACCTGTCTTCATTCAGGAACTGCATCAGAGAAAATGAACAATTGCTAGATGGTTTCATTGTATGTATGTGTGTATCTCTAGGAACTTCTCAATATTCAAGAAAAAGATTGAGTTTTCTAATACGTTACTTGTATCCCCTTGTTAATATAGTCAACCTTACTGTATTTTAATTAACAAAACTGAAGATATGTCCTTAAAGAAATATTATCATTTAATTGTTTTCTAGATTAAAAAGAAAAAAATACATCATATAAAGCTTACGTGTAAAACAAGTATTTAATCAATTCTACTGAAAAATAGCATAATCTTTAGTCAAGTTAATTTTTAAATTTGTAAGACTATACTAAAAATTTGATATAAATAAAATACATTTTTATGTCGGTCATAATGTGTAACTGATGTTCAAAAGTAAAAATTACATTAACACTTTGAATACTGTTTTCATATTATACAGCATAAGTCTTCTTGGAAAATGGTAAAAAGTAAAAAGTATTTTATTAACTCAAAACAAGCTAGGTGACTACAGCCAAAGAAGAGAAAGTAAATAATTATCCATTTGTTACAAAGGCTGATGGCATAACCAACATTTCAGTGAACAAAAAACAAACAACTCAACCCAATAAAGCAACAAAGTCCTAAGTCTAATTTCAGTTGTTGGCTAACGGGGAGGGCTATATGCTAGTAAGATAAAAGAAACAATCATAGGCTTTTGGAAAATTATTTTTCCCAGAAGGCAGATAGTCCGTATGCTTCATGAACAGTATTCCATTCCAATTTACAAAAGGCTCTGATTTAGCAGAAGGCATATTTTAATCAACATTTACATGAGAGAAACATCATAATCATTATCATCTGTAAAGATATTGCAAATATCAAGAAAGGAAACAGCTAAGATTTTTTAAAGTTGGTTTTGCAATGTCTAAATGCTGGGAAACTGCCAATGGAGACACAGTGCTCACTACAATTAGCACCCCAACTCTGATTAAAACACTATGAACTCCAGAAAGGCAGTGATGTTTGTTTTATTCCCTTTCAGTAAAAGAAACCTAAACTACTGCCTGGCACACTGTAGGCACTCAATAAATAGTTGTTGTGTGGATGTATTATCTATAGATTAATCAACATGGAACTAGATAGGCAAGGAAATTTAAAAGTGAAAGTCTACGTAGATTGGACAGTGGAAGTAAACCAGGACAGAGGTATTGCCCTTATGTAATACTGGTTCAAAATGCAACTCAGTGATTTTTTTCAAAAGAGGTAAGACATGGAAAACAAAAAAGTATTCTCTTCCACTGCTTTAATTTAACACAGCACAATATTATTTTTATTTTTTAGAATTTCAAATAACAATTGAGAATATACATTTTAAAGTTTGAGTATAGAGTTTTATTTAAAAGATTAAAAAATACTGATTTAATCTATACCTTAATAAAATAGAATTTTTAGTTTTGGTAGGTAATATTGTAGTGACTACTGCATATAATGCAAAGCAATGAAACACATATAATAAGCATATACATATACATACTAATTATAGTTAATCTACATGAAACATTCTATAATTTTGGTGAAAATAACAAGTATATCTTTAGAATTACTAAGGAGTAATTTAATTAGCAATAAAAACATATTCAGTATCTTTTAGCCATTTTGGATTAGTGGTATAAGTATTATTTTTACAGATGGAGTCTTTGCAAGATTTATTCTTATTTGATTGACCTATCCTTCAGTTAACAGCATCCGGATCTAAGAAGATAACACTTCAGACTCCACAACACCCCTAACAAACCATTAAGGAGATATAGTCATAAGAATTGAATTGAGATAAAAGTTTAGCTAGAAAATAATTGAAGCCACAATGAAAGTTAAATTTTCTGACTAGCCTGACCTGTGGTGGTGCAGTGGATAAAGCGTCGACCTGGGAACACTGAGGTCGCCAGTTCAAAACCCTGCACTGACCTGGTCAAGGCACATATGAGAGTTGATGCTTCCAGCTCCTCCCCCCTTTCTCTCTCTCTCTCTCTCTCTCTCTCTCTCTCACTCTGTGTCTCCTCTCTAAAATGAATAAATAAAAATAAATTTAAAAAAAAATTTTTTTTAAATTTGCTGACTAATAAGCATAGTTCAAAATATATTTATTCAGAGTAGAAACATTTTATTTTAAGTCATTTTTTTACATTTATATATTTGCCATTAACTTTTAATAGAAAATATATATTATTGGTGGGTTCAGTAAGAGAATATGAAAGTCACAATTAAATTAAAAAGCAAACAAATAATATTATTAAGATAGTGAACAGGTAGTCATTAAAGGTATGGGGAATACTAGGATGATTATTAGTAGGATTCTATATTTGGACTTCTTTCTGAGCAAAAGTAACAGCAGTCTGGTGAAAACTGCCTAAAAATAAATTACAATACTTATACAAATATCAGAAAAATACTTTAAAATAAAATCCCATTCATTTCTAATTTTGTGGAAGAACACAACATGAGATCTAACCTCAAAGAAAGTTTGAGTATACAACAATTACTGCTAATTGTAGGCATAATAATCTCATAGGCAAATCTCTAGAACTTACTCATGTTGCATAACTGAAATTTTATGCCTATTGAATAGCAATAGTTGAAATTACAAATTGTATAAAAGATTTATTTTTGCCTGATCAGGCAGTGGTGCAGTGGATAGAGCATTGGTCTAGGATGCTGAGGACCCAGGTTCGAAACTCAAAGGTCACTGGCTTGAGCACAGACTTATCCAGCTCAAGGGCAGGCTCACCAGCTTGAGCACCGGAATGAGTTTGGGGCCATAAACATGACCATAAGGTTGCTGACTTGAGTCCAAGGTCACTGGCTTGAGCAAGGGGCCACTGGCTCAACTGGATACCCCAGTCAAGGCACATATAAGAAAGCAATCAATGAACTAAGGTGTTGCAACTATGAGTTGATGCTTCTCCCACTCTCCATTCCCATTTCTCTGTCTCTCTCTGTCTCTCTCTCTCTCTCTCTCTCTCTTGGGTTAAAATAAAATTAATTAATTAATAAAATTAAAAAGAGAGAGAGCAAGTATCAAATAGGACATGAAACTATATATTTTAAAAAACCAGTCAGAAATGGCAAATACGATATCTGAAATGAAGACTTCACTAGAAGGAATCAATAGCAGGTTGGATGAAACCGAAGATCAGGTTAATGATTTAGAGAAATAGATAAGTATAAGCAAAGAAGCAGATCACCAAAGAGTAAAGAGATTAAGGAAGGCTGAAGAAAGTCTAAGAGACCTCTGCAACAACAGCTAATGAAACAACACTGGCATCACAGGGGTTCCAGAAGAAGAAAATGAACAAGAGATAAAAAACCCATTTGAAGAAATCATAAGCTGAAAACTTTCCTAACCTGGTGAAGAAAAAATTAACACAAGTTCAGGAAGTAGAGATTCCCATTCAAGCTGAAATCAAAGAGGCCTACACTAAAACACATCATAATTAAAATGCCAACGATAAAAAATAAATAAAGAATACTAAAAGCTGCAACAGCAAAGCAATTAGTTACTTACAAAAAAAGCCCCCATAAAGCTGTCATCTGACTTCTCAATAGAAGCACTTCAGGTCAGAAAGGAGGCAAGAAATATTCAAAGTGATGAAAATCAAGAACCTACAACCAAAACTACTCTATTCAGCAAAGTTATCATTTAAAGAAGAAATAAAGAGCTTCTTAAATAAAAAATGACTAAAGGTGTTCATTACCATCAAATCAGTATTGCAAGAAATGTTAAAGGACCTGCTGTAAGAAGAGGAAAGGAATAAAAACATATAATCCTCTGGATTGTAGGTTTTAAAAAATAAAATGGTAATAAATAAGTATATAGCAATAATAACCTTAAATATAAATTGATTAACTGCTCTAATCAAAAGACATATGTTAGCTGAATGGATAAGAAAACAAAGCATATATATGCTGTCTATAAGAGATCCACCTCAGAAGGAAAGACATACATAAAATGAAAGTGAAGGGATTGAAAAAAATATATTTCATGCAAAATGGAAATTAAATTTAATAAAGCTGGGATAGCAATAATAATTATATCTGACAAAATAGCCTTTAAAACAAAGGCTATATTTAAGAGACAAAGAATCTCACTACATAATGACAAAGGGAACAATTCAAAAAGAGGATATACTAACTATAAATATTTACACACCTAATACAGAGCACCTAAATATATAAACACCATATTTTTCACTGCACACGACACACTTAGGGTTTTAAAAAGGAAAATAAGAAAAAGAATATTCTGAACCAAATGGTGTGTTAAAATATTTAATAAAATATACCACAATAATATTTCAACAATGTAAACTCAACTGCAGTATTAACAATTATTAGCACTGTCATTTACAAATAAGAAGAGACTTTAATGTTCAAATACTCTTCTAGTTGTCTGGGAAGCCCAGGAACTCATCATCCCTAGTGTCAGAATTTAAGAAGCTCAGTTGCTCATAATCACTGGTGTCATTTTCTTCACTATTTTCATCTATGATACCATCTTCAGTGCCATCTAATGCATTGCTAGGGCCATTTTTGAATGACCGTACCATGGTTTCATTCTTCACTGACTATCATGATGTTTTCACCCATTCACAGACTTGAGTGATAGTGGGTCTCTTCATTCATCCAGTTGGTGTCAGATCATGATTACCAGCAGCCATCCTCTTGTTCTACTCTTCTTGCATAAAGACTTTAAACGGTTTGTTGTTGGAAATGTCGAGAGGATGCACCTGGCTGGAAAGATCCCCAGGAATTACAGCTACATGAGTCTGCACTTCTTTAAATTTTCTTTTGTGGTTTCACTAATATGTTCTCTAAACTGGTCAAGCACTAATAAGGCAGATTTTTTCAGAAGCACCCTAGGATGTCTGGACCAAACATTGTCGCACCCTTGGCCCCTACCCTAACTGCCAGCCAGTCAGCCAATGAAATGCTATTAGCCTGGCAACAAATGACATCAGCATTTCACACAGAGCTCCAGCAGTTGCAGCACAGCCCTCCACTGCTGAAACGTGCCTTTCATGTCTGCCCTCGATGATGCCAGATGAATGTACCCACACAATGTTACTCGCCTTCCCTCCTTTGCTGCATGCAACTATGGAAACTGGAACAGGAGATCACTCAGCAGATGCCGGTGTTCCGCAAGCTACCATGGCAGGTATGATTACAATTCAACTGGCACTCTTTCTACATATGTTTACCGGTACAACACCCACAGCAGCTAAAAAAAAAAAAAAAAAAAAAAAAAATCGCTCCATAATACACACGGTTATTTTCCCCTGCACTTTTGGGGTAAAAAAGGTGTGCCTTATGGAGTAAAAATTACAGTATATCTTTTCCAGATTTTTTGGACATAAAGTAAGCAACTGACAGCAATACAATAATAGTAGAGAATTTTAACAGCCAAATAAAAACCAGTGAATATCCTCCAGAAAGCAAATGAACAAAGAAACAACAGCCTTAAATGATATCTTCAGAACCAAAGCAGCAAAATATACACTATTCTCAAGTGCACATGGTATATTTTCTAGGATACAGCACATGTTAAGACACGAAACACGTCTCAATAAATTTAAGAAGATTGAAATCATATCAAACATCTTCTCTGACCAAAATTGTATGAAATTAAAAATCAACTACAATAAAAATTGAAAAACACTCAAACACGTAAAGGCTAAATATCATGTTACTAAATAACGAATGGGTTAGCAATGAGATCAAGGAGGAAATCAAAAGTTTATTGAAACAGGTAAAAACAAACATAAAACAACCCAAAATCTATGGGACACAGCAAAAGCAGTCCTGAGAGGGAAGTTCATAGCATTACAGGCGTATGTAAAGAAGCAAGAAAAAGCTCAAACAAAACATCTAATCCTGCACTTAAAAGAACTAAAAACCAACAACTAATGAAGCCCAGAGGAAGAAGAAGGAAAAAAAAATATTTAAGCAAAAATAAATAACATGGAGATTAAAAAAAATACAAAAGATAAATGAAACCAACCAAGATTTGGTACTTTGAAAAGGTAAACAAGATTGACAAAACTTTAACCAAACTCATCAAGAAAAAAAGAGAGAGAACTCAAATAAATAGAATTGATTAAAAGAGAAGAAACAATTTACATGACAGAAATACAAAGGATTGTAAGAAAATATTATGAATAACTATTTGCCAAAATATTGGACAACCTCAGCAAATTGGATAAATTCTTGAAACATACAATCTTCTAAAACTCAATCTGGAAAAATCAGAAAACCTGAGCAGACTGATCACAATAAATTAAATAAAAAGAGTAATAAAAACACTCACAGCAAACCAAAGTCCTGGACCAGATGATTTCACAGGCAAATTTTACCAAACATTCAAAGACGAACTAACATCTACCCATCTCAAGCTATTCCCCAAAATTCTAGAGGGAAGAATTGCAAGCTCATTTGATGAGGTCAGCATTATCCTAATTACCAAACCAGGTAAAGACACTACAAAGAAAGAAAAGTAAAGCCCAATATTCCTAATGAACATAGATGCTAAAATTCTCAACAAAATATTTGCAAACTAAATCCAGCAATACATTAAAGAGTTTATACAGCATGATCAATTGAGATTTATTCCAGGGAGTCAAAGCTGGTACAGTATTTGCAAATCAATAAACGTGACTCATCACATAAACAAAAAGGGTAAAAATCACATGATCATACCAATAGATGCAGAAAAGCATTTGATAAAATCCAGCACCCATTTATGATAAAAACTCTCAGCAACATGGGAATAAAAAAAACTTACCTCAACATAATAAAGGCCATATATGACAAATCAACAGTCAAATCACATTCAGTGGTCAAAATCTAAAAGCAAGCCCCTTAAGATTAGGAACAAGACAGGGATTTCCTCTATCACTATACATATTCAATATATTATTAGAAATCCTAGACACAGCAATTGGATAAGAAGAAGAAATAAAAAGCATCCAAATATGAAAGTAAAAAGTAAAACTAATTATTTTCTGATGAGATAATACTATACATAGAAAACACTGAATTCTCCACCAAAAGACTACTAGACCCAGGAAAAGAATTTGGCAAATTGTCAGGATATAAAATTAATGTTCAGAAATCAGTGGCATTTTTATATATTAATAATGAACTGATAGAAAAAGAAATTAAGAAAAGAATCCCATTTACTATTGCAACAACAACAACCAAAATATTACCTAGAGATAAATTTAACCAAGAAGATAAAAGGCTTGTATCCAGAAAATTACAAAATACACACACGCACAAAGAAGGAAGAAAGAAAGAAAAAGAAATCGAAGATAGAGGTGACACTATGGCAGAAGGAACACGTGACGGCTTCCACAGTTGTCCTCCACAGAAGAGAATTTTTTAATTTCAATAAAGACTACCTTACATAGATGATTCCAAGATGGCATCAGAGTAGGCAGACATACAAACTGGATTATAAATTAATTTAAGGACAATCATTATGATAAACCAACTTTGGACTAAAAGAACAGAACTCAAAAACCAAGGAACACTAAAGAAACCACATCAAGCCTGGTAGAAAGTGTGGGGATGTGGTGGGGGCTTCTCCGCTCCCAGGAGCGAGGTGCAGTTGAGGGTCTAAAGGTTTCTCATTGTGGGAAGAGAGACCCTGAGAAGCGGGGGCCCTTAGTCCCAGAACCAGAGCTTCACCCTAGAAACCCAGAGACTGGAAGAGACAGCCTGACAACATTCAGTGGGGAGAAGAGTGGTTTCTGTCTGTAGGAAATGGCTGGCGAAGAAGTTGCAACCTTAAAGGGCCAGCGCAGAAAATATTGCTTACAGTCACTTGCCTGGGAGTATGGGGGTGAGGAGGGCTGAGAGGACCAGTCTTGTGTGAGGATAGTGGGGAGATCAAGACACAAGGACACAAATGGGGATGGAGAGAAGAATACGTGAGCTGAGTCATTCTCCAGTGCCAAGGTGGCCATGGCTGGGAGGAGGGTTGCTCTCTTTATCCAGCACAAACCTAGCGTGGAGCCACTTGATCCACCTTCAAAAAGCTCTTCAGCTCCAATCAGCACAAAAGTCCTTTCCGAAAGGAGAAAGTAAAAGGGAGGCACAGTGATTCAGGTTTCGGTAGAGACCTGAGCTATGCCTACCCCTTCTGATATGGAGAACACACTCCACCCCTGGAGAGTAACTGGGCAGATCACACTTTCTGGTCCTCAGAGGCCACACCCACTGCATTCCTGGATAGAGTTTTAACTGGGGCCAAAGAGCAAGATATGCCCATTACCCCCATCCTAAAGACAGAAGTTCCCTGCTGGACTCAGCAAACACACAGCAGGAAAATTAAGACTTTTAAGCAGCTCTACTTGTTAAGGAGAATTAAAATCTGAGCAACCAACAGAGGCTGAGAGATAAAGGCCTGGATGAAAGGCCACATTCCATATACCAACCTTAGATCCACAACCCCAACAACCTTGCAAACCACAACAGAAAATAAAATGGGAAGACAGAGAAATTTAATCCATATAAATCAACAAGAGAAATCTCCAGAAAAGGAATTAAATGAGAGAGAAGTAACAAAATTATCAGATGCAAAGTTTAAAATAATGATTGTTAGGATGCTAAAGTATCTCAGAGATACAATGGATGGACTTAATGAGCACCTAAATAAATTGCAAGCATAAAAAAGGACACTGAGCCTGACCAGGTGGTGGCACAGTGGATAGAGTGTCATACTGGGATGCGGAAGACCCAGGTTCAAGACCCCAAGCTCGCCAGCTTGAGCATGGGCCCATCTGGCTTGAGCAAAAAGCTTGTCAGTTTGGACTCAAGGTTGCTGGCTCCAGCAAGAGGTTGCTCGGTCTGCTGAAGGCCCACGATCAAGGCACATGTGAGAAAGCAATCAATGAACAACTAAGGTGTTGCAACAGCAATGAAAAACTAATGATTGATGCTTCTCACCTCTCTCCGTTCCTGTCTGTCCCTATCTATCCCTCTCTCTGACTCTCTCTCTCTCTGTCCCTGTAAAAAAAAAAAGAAAAAGGATACTGAAATCATAGAAAAGAATCAATCAGAAATGACAATTATAGTATCAGAAATGAAGACTACACTAGAAGGAATCAAAAGCAGGCTGGATGAAGCAGAGGATAGAATCAGTGAATTAAAGGAAAAGATAAATAAAAACACAGAAACAGAGCAGCAAAAAGAGGCTCAAAAAGTCTGAGGAAACTATAAGAGAACTCTAACAATATGAAGAGAAATAGCATCCACATCATAAGGGTTCCTGAAGAAGAAGAGGAAGAACAAGGAATAGAGAACCTATTTGAAGAAATCATAGCTGAAAACTTTCCTAAATTGATGAAGGAAAACTCACATGTTCAAGAAGCACAGAGAGTTCCAGTAAAGAGAAGCCTAATGAGGCCTACATCAAGACACATCATAATTAAAATATCAAAGTTAAGAGATAAAGAAAAAATACTAAAAGCAGCAAAAGAAAAGAAGTAAATTACCTATAGTGGAGCCCCCATAAGGATGACATCAGACTTTTCAACTGAAACACTTGAGGCCAGAATGGAATGACAAGAATATTCAAAGTAATGCAAAAAAAAAAAAAAAAAAGAGCCTATAATGAAGACTACTTTATCCAGCAAGATTATCATTTAAAATTGAAGGAGAAATAAAAAGCTTCCCAAACAAAACAAAACAAAACTCAAGGAATTCATAACAACCAAACCAGCACTACAGGAAATGTTAAGGAGCTTGCTGTAAAAAGAGCAAAGGAAAAAAAAAATGAGAGAAAGAGGATTATAGAGTTAAAGAATAAAATAGCATTAAACAACTACATATCAATAATAACCTTAGGTGTAAACAAATTAAATGCTTCAAACAAAAGTCATAGGGTAGCTGCAAGGATAATAAACATGACCCTTACATATGCTGTCTACAAGAAACCCACCTCAGAACAAAAGATTCACATAGACTGAGAATAAGAGGATAGAAATAAATATCTCACACAAATGAAAAAGGAATAAAAGCTGGGGTACCAATTCTAATATCTGACAAAATAAACTTTAAAACAAAGGCTATAGTAAGATATAAAGAAGGTCACTACATAATGATAAAAGGAGCATTACAACAGAATATAACTATTATAAGTATATATGCACCCAATATAGAAACATCTAAATATATAAAACAGATTTGGATGGACAAAAAGAGCGAGATCAACAGCAATACTATAATAGTAGGAGATTTTAATACCCACTAACATCAATGGATACAACCTCCAGAAAGAAAATTAACAAACAGCAGCCTTAAATGACACACTAGATCAATTGGATTTAATAGATATCCTCAGAATCTTTCACCCCAAAACAGAAGAATATACATTCTTTTCAAGTGCTCAGGGTACATTCTTTAGAATAGACCACATATTTGGACACAAATCAAGTCAATAAATTTAAGAAGATTGAAATCATATCAAGCACCTTCTCTGATCACAGTGGCATTTAACTAGAAATCAACTATAATAGAAAAACTTAACAACATTCAAACACTTGGAGACTAAACAGCATGCTATTAAATAATGAATGGGTTAACAGTGAGATCAAGGAAGAAATGAAAAACTTCCTCAAAACAAATGAAAATGAACACACAACAACTAAAAACTTTATGGAACACAACAAAAGCAGTTCTGAGAGTGATCCATAGCATTACAGGCATACCTTAAGAAGCAAGAAAAAGCTCAAATTAACAACTTAACCCTGCAACTAAAAGAACTAGAAAAAGAATGGCAAGTAAAGCCAGAGGAAGTAGTAGGAAGGAAATAATAAAGATCAGAGCAGAAATAAATAACATAGAGGCAAAACAAACAAACATCATTTCAGAAGATCAATGAAACCAAGAGCTGATTCTTTGAAAAGGTAAGCAAAATTGATGAAACTTTAACCAGACTCACCAGGAAAAAAAGAGAGAGGGCTCAAATAAATAAAATTAGAAATGAGAGAGGAGAAGTAACAACTAACACAGCAGAAATTCAAAGGATTGTAAGAAAATACTATGAAGAATTGTATGCCAAGAATGGGACAACCTAGAAGAAATGGATAAATTCCTTGAAAAATATAATCATTCAAAAAGCAATCTGGAAGAATCAGAAAACCTAAACAGACCGATTACAACAAAAGAGATTCAAACAGTTGTCAAAAAACTCCCAACAAACAACAGTCCTGGGCCTGATGTCTTCACAGGTGAATTTTACCAAATATTCAAAGAACTAACTCCTATCCTTCTCAAGCTATTTCAAAAAATTCAAGAGAAAGAAAACCCTCCAAACTCCTTTTATGAGGCAAACAAAATCCTCATACCAAAACTAGGCAAAGACACTACAAAGAAAGAAAACTATATGTCAATATCCCTGATGAACTTAGATGCTAAAATTCTCACAAAATATTAGCAAATTGGATCCAGCAATACATGAAAAAAATCATACATCATGATCAAGTGAGATTTATTTGGGGGAGGCAAGGATGGTACAATATTCTCAAATCAATCAATGTGATTCATCACATAAACAAAAGGAAGGATAAAAACCACATAATAATATTGCTAGATGCAGAAAAAGCGTTTGATAAAATCCAGCACCCATTTATGGTTAAAGCTCTCAGCAAAGTGGGAATACAGGGAACATACCTCAACATGATAAAGGCCATCTATGACAAACCCACAGCTAACATTAAAAGCAATCCCCTTAAGAACAGGAACAAGGTAGGGGTGTCCCCTCTTACCACTCTTATTCAACATAGTGCTGGAAGTCCTAGCCACAGCAATCAAACAAGAAGAAATAAAAGGCATCCAAATTGGAAAAGAAGAAGTGAAATTTTCATTATTTTCTCATGACTTAATATTGCACATATAAAATCCTAAAGTATCAGTCAAAAAACTACTGGAACTGATAAATGAATTCAGCAAGGTGGCAGGATATAAAACCAATATTCAGAAATCAGAGGCATTTATATACACCAACAATAAACTGTCTGAAAGAGAAATTAAGGAAAAAAACTCCTTTACTACTGCAACCAAAGAAATAAAGTACCTGGGAGTAAATTTAAGTAGATTAAAGACCTGTATTCGGAAAATCATAAAACATTGATAAAAGAAATAAAGATACAAACAAGTGGAAGCATATACCATGCTCGTGGATAGAAAGAATAAATATCATTAAAATGTCTATACTACCCTTAAGCAATATATAAATTCAATGCAATTCCTATTAAAATAATCATACTTCAAAGATATAAAACAAATACTTGAAAAATTTATATAGAACCAGAAAAACACATGAATAGACTCAGCAATCTTGAAAAAAAATATAAAGGGGGTATCACACTTTCTGATTTCAAGTTATACTACAAGGCCCTTGTACTCAAAACACCTTGGTACTGGAATAAGAACAGGCATACAGATCAATGGAACACAACAGAGAATCCAGAAATAAACCCACACCTTTATGGCCGGATGAGATTTGACAAAGGAGGTAAGAGCATTCAATGGAGTAAAGACAGTCTCTTTAACAAATGGTACTGGGAAAATAGGATAAATACATGCAAAAACATGAAACTAGACCACCAACTTACACCATTCACAAAAGTAAACTAAAAATTGATAAAAGACTTAAATGTAAGTCACAAAACCCTAGAAGAAAATGTAGGCTGTAGACTCTCAGACATCTCTCATAGCAATATTTTTGTGGATATATCTCCTTGGACAAGTGAAATAATGGACAAAATAAACAAATGGGACTACATCAAACTAAAAAACTTTGCACAGCAACAGAAACCACTAACAAAGTTAAAAACAACCCTACAGTATGGGAGAATATATTCATAGATATATCTGATAAGGGTTTAATAACCAAAATTTATGCAGAATTTTTCAAACTCAACACAGGAAGACAAACAATCCAGTTTTTAAAAATGGGTAAAGGACCTGAATAGACACTTCTCCTAAAAGGACATACAGATGGCCAATGGACATATAAAAAGATGTTTGCTGTCACTAATCTTCAGAGAAATGCAAATTAAAACCTCAATGAGATACAACCTCACACCTGCCAGAATGGCTATCATTAACAAATCAAGGAAACAACAAGTGCTGGAGAGGATTTGGAGAAAAGGGAACCCTCCTGCATGTCTATTGGTACAGCCACTGTGGAAAACAGTATGGTGTTTACTCAAAAAATTAAAAATGGACCTAACTTATGAACCAGCTATCTCACTTCTAGAATATATCCCCAAAATCCCAAAACACTCATTCCAAAGAAGATATGTACCCCCAAATGCACTGCAGCATTATTTACAACAGCTAAGATCTGATAACAGCTCAAGTGTCTATCAGTGAATGGGTAGATTATAGAAAAGCTATGGTTCATTTACACAGTCAAATACTATGTGGCTGTAAAAATAAAGTAGGAAATCTTACTTTTTGTGATGGCATGGATGGGCGTGGACATTATTATGCTAAGTGAAATAAACCAGGAAGAAGAAGCCAAATACCATATGATCTCACTTATATGTGAAATCTAATAAACAAAATAAACTAACTAACAAACAAAATAGGTACAGAAACAAACCCATAGATACAGAAAACAGACTGACAGCTCTCAGAGGGAAGGAAGAATTGGGAACTGAGTGACAAAGGAGAAGGGATTAAGCAAAAAAAAAAAAAAAAAAATCAACTCATAGGTACAGACAACAGTATGGTGATTACAAGAAGGAAATGGTGTTTGAGGGAAGTAGAAGAGGGTATAGGCAGGATAAGTGGTGATGGAAGGAGACTTGACTTGGACAGTGAACACACAATGCAATATACAGATGATATCTTATAGAATTGTGCACTTGAAACACATAATTTTATTAATTAATGCCACTTAAGTAAATTCAATAAAAATTTTAAAAACTAAAAAATGAAAGGAACTCCATGATTTCAATTGAAATACTAACAAGGTAGTTCCTCGGGGGAAAATAAATTTACTTTACACCCACATTATCCAATATCGATAATAATGACCCACATATGACTACTCAAACTTATAAAAATTAAATAAAATAATAAATTCATTGTTTTAATGGCATTAGCCAGATTTCAAGTACTTAATAATCATGTGTTACAAGTGGCTACCAAATTAGACAATGCAGATATGAACATCTGTGTCATAACCATAAATTCTAAAGGATGTAGAGACCCTAGATGCATATATTATAAGAGTGTAAAATAATGCATTATATACTGGCATGTACTTATTGTGTATTAGTATGTACCAGACAGTATACTAAGTACTTCACATGTATAATTGCATTTAGTCCTCACAAAGATCTTTTGAGATAGTTCCTATTACATTTCCACTTACAGATGACGAAACAGATAAGAGAGACAAGTAACTCACTTTAGATCACACTGTAGCAGAACTAGATTGAACTCCAGGACTTTCTGAATCCAAGAAAAGAGGAATGAAGAAGAAGAAGAATCTTTACAAAATAATCATATCTAGGTAGTTGAAAGATGAATTGTCTTTTCCTTGCATAAACAGATTACTATGAACTGCACCAGTAACCAGAGTGGAGAAGGCTACATGAACATAATTTATATTAATGAAAATAAAATAACTATGCAATTTTAAAAGTACCAACTTGATATGTTTTAAATTAGAAAGTGCAGAGAGTTAAGTAATCATTGCAACTTTAAGTCACCCATCTTACTTTATGAGTTTCTGTCAGGTGGGAAAGTTATTATTCCCATAGAAAACACTGTAATACTATTACTAAACATTAATTCATTAAAATCCTTTCTATTTAAAGTGCATAAAAATTTACCTAATGACATGCAAAAATTGAAAATCAAACAAAAGAAAACTGTATTGCTCTCTAACAGAGTCACATCTCTTTACAATTTAAAAAGAAAAAGAGAGACAGTAATCTTATACAGACAGTCACCTTATTTCTTGTACCAAACTGAAAACCATCTTCCATTGTTTTATTGTCAAAAATATGCAGCTCTTCTTCCACCCACTCTTTAATTTCTTTCTTCATATGTTCAGCTAATTGCCTGGGAATGTCTTTTAAAGAGTCATTACACAAACTTACCTGAGCAGCTTTAACCACTCATGTTCACTGGTATAAATCTGGTTCATTCTTTAAAGGATATATGACCTCATTTTAAATTAGAAAGAATAAAACTAAAATCTAAAGGATTTTTTTGGTGTTTAATTAAAAGTATAAAAAATGGAAAGTATACAATCCTTAGTTTTTCATAATGATTTCTATCCTTAAGCTATTTAAAATAAAGTTAATATTTGTTTCAATATTCTAGAAACATAAAATACTAGGCTAGAAAAATTAGGTCAGTAATCTTATACAGAAATAGTCTGTTCAGCACTGTATTTCATTTTTAATAGAGTCATCAGAGGATATTTTCTGTGATTACAACTTCTTAATTTTATAAATTTGCCTCCAATAACTTACTAAGCTCTATCACTCAAAAATGAAAGCAAACTCTTTCAGAACTTGTTTATAATTTTTTATTGCTGTGCTTTTCTATTTCTGAGCTAATATTATGTCTGTCACATTCTATTGGTCAAAAAGACTTCCCTTAATTCAAGAGAATAAAAGAATAGACTTTTTATGAGAGAGCCTGCCAAGTTACATTTTAAGACATGTATTCAACGATGAAAGAATTTTGTGGCCAAATTTTGTCACCTTCCAAAGATGGAAATCTGTTTTTTCAGATAAATTATGTTCAGACTGTGTATAAGTGATACATTGGAGTTCGTTTACTTAGGATTGTCACTAGGAAAACCTGCCAATAAGAAGGCCATCATTTGTACAAGCAGGGGTGGGTTTTCTTCTCAATACCATTATATGTTAATGTGAAGCCTGGGTCTATGGCAGCCCTTGTGGGCATGTACACGTGGAGTGAGGTCTGGTCATAGTCCTGCTCCTTGTTTTCCAATTATGTGAGCCCATTACCTTTCTTATAATTTAACCCAATTTAAGTGGCATTTTCTGTTACTTGCCACCTGAGACTTCTAAGCTACACAGCAACTTGGGCAGAATTAGTTCTAGAGAAATGTTTAGGGGAAAAAAACCAGACTGGGGGTTTTAAGGGTTGAATGGGAGGTGAATAGTAGAAGAAAGTGAGTAATCAAGACTCTTAAAGAGCCTGACCAGGCAGTGGCTCAGAGGATAGAGCTTCAAACTGGGATGCGGAAGACCCAGGTTCAAATCCCTGAGTTCGCCAGTTTGAGCACGGGCTCAACTGATTTGAGCAAGGTTAACCAGTTTGAGCCCAAGGTCACTGGCTTGAGCAAGGGGTCACTCGGTCTGCTGTAGCCTCCTGGACAAGGGACATATGAGAAAGCAATCAATGAACGACTAGGGTGCTGCAACAAAGAATTGATGCTTCTCATCTCTCTCCCTTCCTGTTTGTCTTCCTGTCCCTATCTATCCCTCTTTCTGTCTCTGTCACAAAAAAAAGAAAAAGAAAAAGAAAGAAGGAAGGAAGGAAGGAAGGAAGGAAGGAAGGAAGGAAGGAAGGAAGGAAGGAAGGAAGGAAGGGAGGGAGGGAGGGAGGGAGGGAAGGAGGGAGGGAGGGAGGGAGGGAGGGAGGGAGGGAGGGAGGGAGGGAGGGAGGGGAGAAAGAAGGAAGGAAGGAAGAACTGGCTCAGTTGATTAGAGTATGTCAGCTGCAGGCACTAAAAATAGCTCGGTTGAGTCCAGCATCAGCCTGAGATGCAAATTGCTAGAGGGAGGGAGGGAGGGAGGGAGGGAGGAAGGAAGGAAGGAAGGAAGGAAGGAAGGAAGGAAGGAAGGAAGGAAGGAAGGAAGGAGGGAAGGAAAGACCTGTTCTGGGCCCCAAACTGGATTTACAGTTAAATTATAAAGCAATCAACCTGAATAACTGACTGAAGTCTAGCTGCACTGAAATAGTATAACCAAGAATTTACAGAAAAATTCACACAGAGACTGACAAGAAGGGGAAGACACAGAAAGGGCTAACGCTGTACCCAGGTGAGGCAGCTGAGAAGCTGGAGGAATACCATCACTAAAGAACTCTTCCCAACAGAAGCATGGGGTCTCAACCTCATGTAGAGATCCCCAACCCAGAGGAGCAGGGATAGGAAGAGGAGCCAATATAGCATCTGGTGATGAAAATCAGTGGGCATTCAGACCCCCTGGGAGACCCAAATGTCAAATTCCCAGGGTTGAGCACTCCTGTTGTTGCAGCACCAGCCTGAGGAGTACACTGCCCAGCTGTGGACTGCTGGTGAGGCCACTCTGTCATACTCAGGTCCTGTAAAGGGGTCTGCTGTCTGCACTCAGCAGTGACTTTTAGAGCCATCTTTTTCTGAGGGCCTCTTGGCAGAGACTCAGACAGTGATTAAACTATGTGACTTTTGAAAAAGGGCTGGTCTCCTCCACCTCGAGCTCACAGCTGACACCTCTCCTCCTATCTCTTGAATCACTTGGCCAGCCCCAGCTTGCTGAATTTGGTCATGCAGGGTACCAAAGCTGGGTTTTGAACCATGTCTTCCTGGAAAGCTTTGGTCCAGGAATCAGATGAGTGGTTGCTGAGGTATGTGGCTAAACTGAAAAGAGGTGGGCCCAACTCCTGTTTTCCCAGTGAGCTCAGCCTGCAATACCCCAGGAAGGGCAAAAATGCCTACCCCTCTCCTACAGGCTCATAGGCACTCCCCTCAATGGAAACTGTTTGGATCTGCCCTGCCAAGCTCCAGAAACCCATTGGGTTCCATTCTGCAAGGGGATGGGAGAGTAGCTCAGAGCCAGGACTTTCAAAGTGTGGGTCCCTAAGAGAATATTGTCTGGACTGCAATGAAGTGCTCAGCCTTCTCCTTGGCCTGGGACAGTGTCACCTCCAATGGGAGACATTTTTGATAAGTCCTACTAAATCCAGGGTAGCTAGGCTTACTCCTCAAGAAGGGACAGCTGGCCATACCCAACCTAAATCCATAGCTTGCCCTTCCAGGGGGAACTAGAGTTGGAGGCTCAGACAGAGACTGAGAATTTTGGTTTTGGAGTGGGTCCACATTCCCTTTATTGAGTGCTTGACTCTGTGATCCTCAAATAAGGAACTCATTAACCTTTTCTTCTTGACCCTCATTGTCCCACCATACCAAGCTGTGGAAAGGTCTGTGCACCCTGACAGCCTGAGTCCACTCTACACTGTTTCTTCAAAGTCTCTTTAGGAAGACCATGGAACATCAGGGGAGTGGGAGTAGCTGACAGGTGAAGGTAGACCTCTGAGAGTCACAGTCCTTTTACAGATCTCAAACCAGCTGTAAGCTGTAGGAGGCCAACCGATGTACACAAATTCACCTCTCCACATACACCAAAGCCCAGTAGACACAGCCTCCAAAAGTGAACAGTGTAGTAACTCCAGACAGGTAGCCCAAGGCAAGCTAAACACAACATCTGATATCGACCTGTACTTGAACCTCATGAAAGTAGACCCAGAACCAACACAACCCGTGGTGGGCTTCAGACCCCACCAGAGCAAATCTAACTGGCCCTATGAGTGACAAACACAAAGGGGGATTAATGGCAGGCACCAGACCCTTGCTGGGAACAACTCCACCTCAGAGGACACAGCATCTCACACACAGGGATAGAGATTTACCCATTGAGTCAGCCAACCAGAAGGGTTAACCCCACCCATGAAAGGGCCAATAGCATTCAAGACTTAATTACAACTGGAGGGTGCCCATAACCCACAAACAACATTCCTGCAGCACCCCATCAGCTGATGGGGAAGATAGTGCCACTGAGCTCCACAAGACACCTTTACCATAAAGCCAACAAAACAAGTTTGGAAGTCATAGCAGATTTATTTAATACACAAAATGGGGAGACAAAGAAATATGTCTCTAATAAAAGAACAAGAGAAGTCATCAGAAAAAATAGTTAAATGAAATGGACAAAACCAAGCTATCCGATGCAGAATTAAAAACAATGTTTATACTGATGATCAATAACCTAAAGGGAATAATGGGTGATCTCAGTGAGAACCTAAAGAAATGGTAAACAGTAAAAATAACATAGAAAACATAAAAAGCACCATTCAGAAATGAATACAATATTTGAAATGAAGAGCACACTAGAAGGAATCAACAGTGGGTTAGGTGAAGCAGAGGATCAAATCAGTGATTTAGAGGACAAAATAACACTGAGCTCTAAAAGAAAAAAAAATTTAGTAGGGGAGTGGGGGGGCATAAAGGGACAGACAGACAGGAAGGGAGAGAGATAAGAAGCATCAACTCGTAGTTGTGGCACTTTTGTTGTTCATTGATTGCTTTCTTATATGTACCTTGATGTGGGGCTCCAGAGGAGCCAGTGAACCCTTGCTCAAGCTAGTAACCTTGGGCTCAAGCCAGTGACCACAAAGTCATATTTATGAGCCTGTACTGAAGCTAGCAACCTCTGAGTTTCAAACCTAGGTCTTTAGTGTCCCAGGTTCACACTCTATCCACTGCACCACCACCTGTAGGTAGAAAATAACATTTTTTAAAAATAAGGAGTTTATGGGACTTCTGGAACAACACCTAGTATAACAATGTCCATATGATAGGAGTAGGAGGAAAGAAATAGAGAAACTGTTGGAAGAAATAATGGCTGAAAACTTCCCTAACATTATGAAGAAAAAAATTACACAAGTTTAGGAAGCACAAAGTCACACACAGATAAACCCAGAAACCCACGCCAAAGCCTATCATAATTAAAACGGGAAGGTTAAAGACAGATAATCTTAAAGGCATCAAGAGAGAGAAAATTAGTTACCTCTAGGGTAGTGGTTCTTAACCTGGGTTCTATCGAACCCTAGGGGTTTGATGAGTCGGTCTCAGGGGTTCGGAGAAGCCTCTGCCGCAGAGGCCAGAATAAAGTAATACCATAATTTGTTGTGAGTTCATGCACTTTGTTGGTTTTGTTCTTTGAGCAAGGTGATGTTCATGCACGGCTCATTTTGTGCACCAGTAAAAAAACATATACCTATGTCTTGAATTTGGGAAAAAAATTTATATTTTATTTATCGCTAAAGAAGGGTTCAGTGAATGCGCATATGAAACTGGTGGGTTCGGTACCTCAAAAAAGGTTAAGAACCACTGCTCTAGGGGGTCTCCCATAAGACTGTCAGCTGACTTCACAACAGATATACTTCAGGCTACAAGGGCATGCCCTAAATCTGGCAAAGTGCTCAGGCAAGTGACAGTATTTTAGGACAGGTTTTTGGAGATGGGTTGAGACTTGGGCTTTGTTTTAATCTGTGTTGATGGTATGTAGCATCATGCTATCTGCATCTGGTGGGAAGCACCACCCTCTGTCTCCACTGCCTCCTAACAGAGAAGCGAGACTCCCTGCCCGGCCGCAACCAGCGTGGTTGGTTCTGGTCAGGACAGAGGCTGAAACTCTGCTACTTGTTCTGATAACCAAATATCAGAGCCCCATCTCTCTCTTTTTATCTTATTATTATTATAATTACTAATATCCAGGTAATAGAAATACAATTTTTACTTAGAATTGAAAAAAATAAACATTCCCAAGACCAGTGCAAGCTGAACAACCAGATCTGAACTAGAAAAATTTGCTGGAGGGCTGAAGGTTCAAAGAGGACAGGTGTGAGAGTAAACAACTCCAGGGGAAAGTCAGGGGGGTCCCCACAATGCTGTGAAACTGACCACCATTAAATATTAAAAGTGATGGAAAGCAAGTGCCTGTAACCAAGACTACTCTTCCAGCAAAATTATTATCTTAAAGCTGAAGTCAAAATAAAGAACTTCCCAAACAAACAAACAAAAAAAACCAAAAAGCTAAGAAACAAACAAGAAAAACAGAATAAGAAGAGGAAAAGCTAAAGGAGCTCATCCCCACCAAACCAGTATTACAAGAAATGTTAAAGGCCAACTTTAAAATTTAAAGATAGATCACATGTTAAGACACAAAATAAACCTTAGCAAATTCAAAGACTAAATCATATCAAGCATCTTCTATGATCACAATGGTATGAAACTAGAAATCAACTACAAAAAAAAAAAAAAGACTGAAAAATTTAAAACACATGGAGGCTAAATAGTCTGTTATTAAATAATAAAAGGGTTAACAATGAAATCAAGGAAGAAATCAAAAGTGACCTTGAAACAAGTGAAAAAGAATATACTTATAACTCAAAATCTATGGGACAGTGAAAGTGGTCCTCAGAGAGAAGTTCATAGCATTACAGGCATACCTTATAAACCAAGAAATACTTCAAATAAACAATCTAACTCTACATCTGAAAGAACTACAAAAAAAAAAAATAACAAAGCGCAGAGGAAGTAAGACAAAGGGCATAATAAAGATCAGAGCAGAAATAAACAAAACAATCTAAAAAAACAATACAAAAGATCAGTGAAACCAAGACCTACTTCTTTGAAAAGAAAAACAAAATTGACAACCTTTAACCAGATGCATCAAAAAAAGAGGACCTCAAAAAATAAAATTAAAATTAATGTATCACAAAAATACAAAGGATTGTAAGAAAATACTATGCACAACTATATACCAACAAGTCAGATAAACAGGACAAAACAGATAAATTCTTAGAAACATACAATCTTAATAAACTGAATCTGGAAGAATCAGAAAACCTGAGCAAACCAATTACAACAAATGAAATTGAAGCAGTGATCAAAATACTCCCAGCACACAAAAGTCCTGGACCGGATGGCTTCACAGGTAAATTTTACCAAACATTCAAAGAAGAACTAACACCTATTCTCAAACTATTCCAAATATTCAACAGGAGGGAAAACTTCCAAGCTCATTTTAGGAGGCCAGCATTATCCTAATTCCAAAACCAGGTAAAGACACTATAAAGAAAGAAAACTACAGGCCAATATCCCTGATGAGCATAAATGTTAAAATTCTCAACAAAATATTAGCAGCCTGGACCCAGCAATACATTAAAAACATCATACACTATGATTGAGTGAGATTTATTCCTCGGATGCAAATTTGGTACAATATTCACAAATCAATTAATGTAACACACTAAATAAATAAAAAGAATAAAAACCACATCATCATATCAACAGATGCACAAAAAAGCATTTGATAAAATCCAGCATCCATTTATGTTAAAACTCTCAGCAAAGGGAGAAGAGAGGAAACATACTTTAATGTAATAAAGACCATAAATGACCAAACCTACAGCCAACCTCATACTCAATAGGAAAAAAACAAAAAGCATTTTTCTTAAAATCAGGAATAAGAAAGGGATGCCCACTTTCACCACTCTTACTTAGTACTGAAAGTCCTAGCCACAGCAATCAGACCAAAAGAAATACAAGACATCCAAATTGAAAAAGAGGAACTAAAATTGTCATTATTCACATATGACATGATATTGTATATAACAACCTATAAAGACTCCACGAAAAAGCTACTAGATCTAATAAATAAATTATTTTATAATTTTGTATTTTAAGCTTTTTTTCCTTCCATGTCAGGTTTCCACTTGTTTTTTATTTCTTTCCTCAATGACTTTATCCATTTCTTTTCTATTAATTCTCCTCTCCCATCTTGCTTCTCCTGTTGGAAACCATGTAGTACAAAAGCTGTTTATCATATACTCTCTAAATAGTGCTGAGTTAAGAAGTTACTAGAGGTAACTATCAGAGTCAAGCATCTTTCTCTGGTTACTATTATGTACTGGCTAGATCTTTCAGTCCTAGTAAAAGAATTGTTTTATATGAAAGGTGATAGTATGAGGCTTTTAAAGAGATTTTTACCTAAGAAATAAAATTTAAAACATTAGATAGCACAATATAATTGGCCCAAAGCAGATTTTTTTAATGGCCTGTTCCAATGTAAACAGCTTTAACATATATTGAAATAAATAATTTTTGTGTCCAAGTTTGTCTGAAATATTTGTTGTTAAACATCTCTGAGTTTGAATTCTGTTGCTGTTCAGCAATAACTTCCTAACCTCATCTGTATTCTTCCAGTTATTTGACTTCTGCTCATTGGTTCAAATGGTCATCAAAATGTAATAAGTTGATCGAACAGTCTCAGATATTACTTTAGAATAAGCTTATTCCTTTTATGAAAGATGCATCAGTGTTTTACTTTGTAAGATAATAAATTCAGAAAAACCCAACTGGGACCTCAAACATCTCTTCTACAATATATGAATTTTATACTAAATAAGGCTATAATATTCTTCTCTTCAAGTGGAAGACACATTCCCATAGGAAATAAGATACTAAACTATTAATAGTTTACCAAGGTTTTCTCTGCCTGGTGTGAAAGCTTAAACTCCATCACAGTCTAAGCACTGTAAAACATTACAATTTGTGTTCATATAAATAAACCTCTCTAGATGTTCTTCAGCTAATCTACTAGTCAGTGTTTCTGATGTTTTAAAGACAAAACACTTCTTCACATTTAACATGAGAAAAAGAACATTTTAAGTAAAAAATATTGTAACAAACACTGATAGAGGGTATTTAAGTTTTAAAAAGTAAAGATAACAAAATGAATAGTTATGATAAAGAAATTTACTGACAGTGGTTTTTTAGAAAAGTTAGGATGTGCATCAGTATCTTTATTGCTCCTTAAGATCGTTTCTCTCATATTCTCATACGGTTTTGGTAAACTTGGGTCATCCAGACTCCACACCATCCTATACAACTGTTGTTTCCTTATGTTCACTCTTGAAGAGATGGTTCTGTGTTTTTCTTTGTCATTACATAAATGACACAGTTGGTCAATGTATGGTCTTCTGCTCTTGTTTTGCATAAAGACATTAGTTAATCATGACATAACCACTAACAATATAATGTACTGATTAAGACACATTATTCTGCAGAAAACTCTGCCATTTCTACCCTGAAAATATATCCAGAACTCAACCTCTTGAACTACCATCAATTACTATTTCAATCACTTATATCTAGATCCAACATGATATCATCTCTAATCTGGATTATTACTCTAGCTTTCTATAATAAATAGCTTTTTCTGAATAGACATATCTCCAAAGAAGACATACAGATGGCCAATAGACATGAAAAGATACCCAACATCACTAATCATCAGAGAAATGCAAATTAATATCAAAATGAGATACCACCTCACATCTGTCAGAATGGCTGTCATCCATAAATTTACAAACAAGTGTTAGCAAGGATGTGAAGAAAAGGAAACCTTCATGTATTGTTAGTGGGAGTGCAGATTGGTACACCACTGTAAAAAGCAGTATAGAGTTATCTCAAAAAATTAAAAATGAAATTGCCTATGACCTAGCAATTCCATTTCTAGGAATATATCCAAAGAAACTCAAAACACTAATTGGAAAGGACAGATGCACCCCTGGTTCATTGCAGCATTATTTACAATAGCCAAGACTTGGAAGCAGCACAAGTGTTTATCAGTAGAAGACTGGATAAAATGCTACGGTACATTTACACAATAGAATGCTACTCAACAGTAAAAAAGAAAGAAATCTTAACTTTGTGACAGCATGAATTGACCTGTAGAGCATTATGCTAACTGAAATAAGCCAGTTAAAGAAAGACAAGTACCATATGAGTTAACTTATATGTGGAATCTAATAAATAATATAAACTAACAAACAAAATAAAAAGACTCTTACAGAGAAAAGACTGACAGCTGTCAGAGGGATGGGGGTTGGGGACTGGGTAAAAAAGTGAAAGGATTAGGTGAAGATAAAAAATTTATAGACACAAACAACAGTGTGGGAATTGTAGGAGGGGAAGGGGGTGTAGGGATGTGGAGGAGGGTAGAGGGGATATAAATGGTGATGGAGGGGGACTTGACTTGGGGTGGTGAACACACAATGAAATATACAGATGACGTATTCTAGAACTGTACACCTGAAACCTGTATAATTTTATTAACCAATAAATTAAACTTAAAAAAATAAATAAATAGTCGTTCTGCTTTTTTTCTTGCTCTATTGTCTATTCTCAACAAAACAATCAATGTGATTGTTAACATAAAAGTAACATTATGTTTCAAAACCCCTCTTTTCAAATTTGACCATAACATTCATTTTAAGGGATTAAAACGAAGTGTTTAAATTGTCTAGAAGTTCTCATAGGGTTTAGCTCTTCTCTATCTCTCTGATTTCTTTTCCTAGAACCCTCTTTTCTCTTACTAACTTGTCTCTAGCCATGCTGGCCATCTTTTTGCTTAAATATAGAAAAAATGCTCTTATTTAAGTAATCTACAATTGTTACTCCACCTCCCTGAAATATCTTTTTCCAAGATGAGTGTATCTGGTTGGCTCACTCCCTTCATTTCTCTGCTTAAATGTGGCTTTATTAGAAAGACCTTTGGGTACTCTGTATGTCATGATAAACATCTCTCTTCCCCAAACTAGTCACTCCTTTCCCCCCACCCCCAGCCTACTTTACTGTTCATCATAGAACATTATTATCTAACATTCTACACATATACATAATATAAATCACATAGAGGGGGATTTTGTCTTGTAGACCACTGCATTCCTAGTACCAAGAAGACTGCCTAAATCACAGGATAAAGTCAATACATATTTTTGAATAATGAATTAGGATTAAGTATGAATCCATCCTATATCAGCTATGTGACTTTGGGGAAAAATTAGTCTTTCTGTGGTCAATTTACTTACTATAAGTTGGAAATAATGATGAGAATAAAGAATATTATCAGCCCCATTTAGCTATATGAGGATGAAAACAGTTAATACACATAATATGCTTAGAACAGGCCCTGGAACAAAATAAGTGCTAACATTACACTTTAGCTGCTACTATTCTTCACAAACCTATTAACTCCACACAGCTGCAGTCTTTACTGGGGACAGGGATAGAAGTAAAAAATAAAATGACTTAATATTTTCCTTTTTCTTCTCTTTAAACTTATTATTTTTCTGGATATCTATTTTAAGAATCTAGTTGTGACCAACCATAAGCTAACATTCAAGTGTTTTGACTTAAATAACAACAATATGTTTTGTAGGCACAAAGAAACTATAATCTGAATGACTGTACATGGACTATTTTTCAATGTTTATTTATTATTATCAATGATAAAAAGTTACAAAAAGTTTTAAGATAGACTGTTTTTAAAAATTTTATTGACTTTATTGGGGTGACATTGGTAAATGAAATTTTACAGGTTTCAGGAGTACAATTCTATAACACATCTGTACAATGTATCATGTGTTTATCACCCAAAGACAAGTATCCTTGCATTACCATTTATCTCATTTACCCTCTTCCACTATTCCCACCTACCCTTCCCTCCATTAACCATTTGAATAGTGAGTTGTTTTCATGCTCACTGACCCCCGGGAGTGAGTTTTCTTTCAAAAAATGAAATTAGTTCCAGTTACATTTTTATTAACTTAAAATTATGTTTATTTGATAACCAATGTATTGAAACAAGGAGAACATACATTTATCTTTTTTTAATGTTGCCTTCTACATTTTTAAAATAAAAATTTTTGTATAATCATACTCTGGATGGTCAGGAGACATGAGGACATACATGAACATTTGTACTACTTAAAGGGTTAATTTTGACACTGTTGTCTATGTCTCTGAGGAATTTCTGCTTTGCTTAATCCCTTCTCCTTTTTAACCCATTCCTCCTATCTTCTCTGAAACCTGTCAGTCTGTTTTCTGTATCTGTGAGTCTATTTCTATTTCATTTGTTGATTTATTTTGTTTATTATATTCCACATATAAGTGAAGTAATATCATATTTGTCTTTCTCTGACTGGCTTATCTCAACATAATACTCTCCAGATCCATCCATGCTGTTGCAAAATACTAAGATTCCCTTCTTTTTATGGCTGAATAGTATTCCATTGTGTAAATATATCTCAGCTACTTGATATCAAACTATACTGCAAGGCCATAGTAATCAATAAAGTGTGGAACAGACATAAGAACAGCCATACAGATTAATGAAACAGAATAGAAAACTTAGAAACAAACCCATGTCTTTATAGTCAATTAATATTTGACAAAGGAGACAAGAATATATGATGAAGTAAAGATAGTCTATTTAATAAATGGTGTTAGGAAAACTGGATAGATACATGGAGAAAAATGAAACTGGATTAGCTTCATTTTAAATTTTTTTAAATTGATTTTAGTAAGGGGGGGCTAGAGAGGGATATATAGATTTGCCCTTCTACTTGTTTATGCATCCAGTGGTTGAACCTTATATGTGCTTGTACCAAGATCAAGCCAACAACATTATCATGTATTGAGATAATGCTCTAACCAACTGAACTATCCAGCCAGGCCTGGACCACTTTCATATACACAAGAATAAACTCAAAACAAATTAAAGACTTATGTTAAACTGAATATAAAAAAAAATCCTAGAGAAAACATAGGCAGTAAAATCTTGGAAATTTCTCTTAGCACTATTTTTTCTGATATATAACCTTGGGCAAGGGAAACATAAACCAATGGTACTACATAGAACTAAAAAGTCTTTGCCAGCCAAGGAAACCATTAACAAGATGAAAAGACAGCCCACTGAACGGGAGAACATATTTGCCGATACATCTCATAAAGGCTTAATAGCCAAAATTTATAAGAAACTTATAAACTCAAAACCACTAAAAAAATAAATAAATAAACTTAATTTAGAAATGAGCAAAGGACCCGAATAGCCACTTCTCTAAAGAGGACATACAGATGGCCAATAGACATATGAAAAAATGCTCAGCATCACTAATCATCAGAGAAGTGCAAATTAAAAACTAAAACTGATATAATTTTATTAACCAATGTCACTCTAATAAATATAATTAAAATATAAAACACACAATGAGGTATCACCTCACACCTGTCAGAATGACTATCATCAATAGTCAACAAAACACTGTTGGTGAGGATGTGGAGAAAAGCACTGTTGGTGGAAATACAGGCTAGAGAGGCCACTGTGGAAAACAGTATGGAGTTACCTCAAAAAAATTAAAAATGGAACTGCCTTATGATTCAGAAATTCCACTTCTGGGAATATATCCAAAGGAACTCAAAACACTAATTTGAACAAATATATGCCCCCACAAGTTCATTGCAGCATTATTTACAATCTCCAAGATTTGAAAGCAGCCAAAGTGCCCGTCAGTATATAAGTGGATAAGGTAGACTCTTAATTCAGCCTTTCACTTCTTCTATAACTATGTGTTTTACTTGCTATTCACTATGCAATGATTGCAAAGCCAAGATACCTTCTTATCCCCAAATGACTTCTAACTCAACACCAGGAAGATAAACAATACAATTAATAAATGGGCAAAGAATTGAACAGACACTTCATTAAAGAGGACATATAGCTTGACTAGGTGGTGGCGCAATGGATAGAGCGTCGGACTGGGATGCAGAAGACCCAGGTTCGAGACCCTGAAGTCGCCAGCTTGAGCGCGGGGCCCATCTGGCTTGAGCAAAAGCTCGCCAGCTTGGACCCAAGGTCGCTGGCTCCAGCAAGGGGTTGCTCGGTCTGCTGAAGGCCTGTGGTCAAGGCACATGTGAGAAAGCAATCAATGAACAACTAAGGTGTCGCAACAGCAACAAAAATTAATGATTGATGCTTCTCATCTCTCTCTGTTCCTGTCTGTCTGTCCCTATCTCTCTCTCTCTCTGTCGATGTAAAGAAAAAAAGAAAGAAAATAAAGAGGACATATAGATGGTCAATAGGTATATGCACCCCCATGTTTATTGCTGCATTATTTACAATAGGTAAGATCAGAAAACAGCCTAAGTGTCCATCAGTGGATGAGGGGATAAAAAAGCTGTGGTACATATACATAATGGAATACTATGTGGCTGTGAAAAAGAAGGAAATCATACCTTTTGCAACAGCATGGATGGACCTGGAGATTATTATGCTAAATGAAATAAGTCAGGAAGAGAAAGAAAAATACCATATGATCTCATTTATATTTGGAATCTAATGAACAAAGTGAACTGAGGAACAGAATAGAGGCAGAGGTGGGGTGATAAGGACCAGAGAGACATCTGTCAGAGGGAAGAGAGATGTCAAGGTGAAGAGATTAGCCAAATTATATATACATAACAAACAGATACAGAAAACAGGGTAGCAAGTGCCAGAGGGGAAGGGAACAAGAAGGTAGAGGGGGCAAAAGGGTGAAATAAGGCGCACATCGTGGAGGGGTGAGGTGTTATATTGAAACCATGTTAACACAATAAATCAAAAATTTTAATTAGCCTGATCAGGTGGTGGCGCAGTGGATAGAGCGTTGGAATGGGATGCAGAAGACCCAGGTTCGAGACCCTGAGGTCGCCAGCTTGAGCGCGGGGCCCATCCAGCTTGAGCAAAAGCTCGCCAGCTTGAACCCAAGGTCGCTGGCTCCAGCAAAGGGTTGCTCGGTCTGCTGAAGGCCCGCGGTCAAGGCACATGTGAGAAAGCAATCAATGAACAACTATAGTGTTGCAACGGCAACAAAAAACTAATGATTGATGCTTCTCATTTCTCTCTGTTCCTGTCTGTTTGTCCCTACCTATCCCTCTCTCTGACTCTCTCTCTGTCCTTGTAAAAAAAGAAAAAAAATTAATAAAAAATACAAAAATATGATAGAAATATTTGTTTTTCTCTGACTTATTTCACTGAGTATAGTATCTTCTCGGTCCATCCATGCTCTTGCAAATGTTAATATTTCATTCTTTTTTATGAATTAATAATATTCCATTGTATATATGTACCACCTCTTTTTTATTCACTTGTCTATTGATGGGTACTCAGGTTCCTTCCCTAAATTTGTTATTTTAAAGAATATGGAGTTTAAGGACTGGTTTGTAGAGGTCAAGGGATTAAGAAGTACAAATTCATAGTTACAAAATACAGAAATGTAAAGTATAACACAGGGAATATAATCAATAATATTATAGTAACTATGTACGGTGTCAGGTGGGTACTGGAAATATCAGAGGATCACTTTGTAAAGTATGATTGTCTAACCACTCTCATATATATTTATTTCATATATGTTAATTTACTCAAAAATATTTAGGATTCAATGATTATTTATTGAATAAATTAAATAAATGACCTAGGAATTCTTTAAACATTAGTTTCCTTAATTATAAAATGGAACTAATAACCCATAAACAACCTAAATCTCTAAGTTTCTAGAGGAATATATAACATATATAAAGTCCTGTGAGGTATCCAGCCAATAAATTAATAAATATTACATTTCATACATGATGTGTTCTTGACTTGTCTTAATAGTTTAGAGATTATACCTGAAGAATTTAGGTATTTTTTTTATTACTTATTTAAAGAATTTTTTTCTTTTTTTTATCCCTGTATTTCTTATTTTCCCAGTTAGAGGAGGGGAGATAGACAGATTCTTGCATGTGCCCCAACCTGGATCCAGCCAGCAACCTCTATCTGGGGCCGATGCTTGCAACCATGCTATTTTTAGAGCCTGATGCACTAGAACCAATTGAGTCACATATTCTCAGTGTGTGGGGACTGATGCACTAGAACCAACTGAGACACAGCTGCAGGAAAGGGAGAGAGAGAGAGAGAGAAAGAGAGAGAGAGAGAGAAAGGGGATAAGAAGGGGTGGAGAAGTAGATGGTCACTTCTCCTATGTGCCTTAATAGGGAATCAAACCTGGGACATCTACATGCTGGGCCAACACTCTACCATTTAGCCAACTGGCCAGAGCCAAGGTATGACTTTTTTAAATGGAGAATAGATTATTAAATGAAATAAGCCCAAGGTTTTAAATTTAATAAAAATGAAATTTTTATTTTGTTCACTATTTATCCCTAGCACAAATGCTAAATCCAATAATATTTGTTAAATAAATTGATTAAAATATTATTTGAAGGAAATTCTCATTTAAAGTGGTAATTTAGCCTGACTGAAAGCAGGAATCTTGTGTGACTTGAAGGAATACATTGTAGTCTCTCCAATTAGTTTGTTTTTGAATATCATACATAAAAAGATATTCTATATCACTTTATATGAGTGGAAGAACTTTGACTTCCACTGGCTACTATTTCAGATCTATTGTGTTACTCTACCTGTATAGCTATGTTCAATAATCTCTAAACCATCTTTATACCTTCTTTCAATGCCAGAAGGAAATCACAATTATGTTCTGTCTATGAATAGTTCATACTTGTGTTCTTGACTCATTCCTACAATTTCTTCAATGATAACCCTCTTATAAAACTTTTGTATATAAATATTATGAATTTATACATAAATCTTCTTCTTATAAAGATTAAACAGAAAAACATTCAGTTACAAAACTCACATGGCATCTTCTGTGTAATAATTAATATTCACTTTTTGAAAGATGAATTATTTTGGGAAAAGAACCAACAACAACAAGAAAACTAAATTGCCAAGTAAATGAGCCACCAACAGGTAAATCTTATTTTAAGTGTCAGAAAAAGAAGCTATGATGAAACATTATTATCCCTGTATTTCTTTCACATAACATTGGCTAATGGAAATGTTTGGTTAAATAGATAGTCACAGCTTACTAAACTCTAAAAGTAAGTAGTGTCAGTTATATGACAGGGTGTGAGGGTCAGATAATATAAATAATATATACAAATATTCCATACATGCTGAAATAGCTGGGTCTTCAATAGAAAATTTGCTGTGTATTTTCTGCATTTATGTTCTATTTCTCTCATTTTTATTAACAGGTATACACATGTATGTATTCATTTAATCACTCTCCAAATATTTGAGAATCAGCTATGTTCAGGGCACTGTGGAATTCATTTTGCAGAGTAAAACACAAGCAGAGATGGCAATATTAATGTCAGGTAGAATAGAATCAAAGGAAAGGAAACTTAAACTAGATCAAGAAGGAAAAAAATATATACATTCCATAACAAAAGAAAATAATGATCATGAAACTTTACAAAACAAAGAAAGTAAAATGTATGTACTTATAAAGAAAACACTATCAAGAAATACAAAGAAAACTGACAGAAGATTTAATGTATATAAGTAACAATATTTATATTAGCATGTACTATATATTATATGCATAAGAATGAATGAAATAAGCGAGAGAAAGACAAATACCATATAATCTCACTTATATGTGTTCTCTAATGAGCAAAATAAACTAACAAACATTCAGAAATAAGGCATGGATACATGGAACAGACAGAAGCTGTCAGAGGGGAGGGAACTAAGGGGACTAGATTAAAGAAGGTGAAGGGACCTGGCTGGTTGGCTAAGTGGTAGAGTATTGGCCTGGCTTGTGTATGTCCTGGGTTCAATTCCAGGACAGGGCACACAGGAGAGGCTCCCATCTGCTTCTCTACCTTCCCCCCTCTTCTTGCTCTCTATCTTTCTCTTCCCCTTCCACAGCCAAGGCTCCATTGGAGCAAAGTTAGCCTGGGCACTGAGGACTGCTCCATGGCCTCCACCTCAGATGCTGGAATGGCTCCGGTTGCAACACAGCAATGCCTCAGATGGGCAGAGCATCGCCTCCTGGTGGGCATGTCGAGTGGATCCCTGTAGGACACATGTGGGAGTCTGTCTCTCTGCCTTCCAACTTCTCAGTTCAGAAAAGTACAAAAAAAAAGGTGAAGGGAAGTACATCTACATAATACAGACACAGACAACAGTGTGGTGACAGTAAGAGGGAAAGGGGGACGGGGTAGGTGGAAATGGGCAAACAGCAAAATGGAGACAGAAAAAGGCTTTGCTTGCAGCAATGAGCTCACAAGGCCAGTGTGCAGATAATGTTTTGTTGAGATGTATTCTGAAACCTGAATGATTTTGTGAACCAATGTCACCCTTATAAATTTAATTTTTAAAAAATGACCAAAAATATTTGATAAATTAAAATATGATTTAAAAAGTATAACAGTTAAATTTAAACATATATTAAATCTGTATCAAAACTCTTACAGTTTATTAAATGTACATACTATCTGTCACTCATAATACTTTTACAATATGGAGTATATCATATGACACTGAGAACATTTCAACAAATTTCAAAATAGTCCTGAAATGTTTCCAGCCAATATATTAATACATATTACTTCTCTTACATTCATAGACAAAATATGTATATACCATAAGAAGAATATAAACCAAGAATGCTCCAACCAATTAAAAATTATAGAAATTTTCCTAAATTAGTTTAGAAGTAAACAGAGAATATAATCAATAATACTATATGACAACTATGTATGGTCTCAGATGGGTACTAGAATTATCAGGTGATCACTTTATTGCTTAGAATTTTTTTTTGTGTGTGACAGAGACGGAGAGATACAGAGAGGGGAACAGATTGGAACAGGCAGGAAAGAAGAGAGATGAGAAGCATCAATTCTTCATTGCAGCACCTTAATTGTTCATTGATTGTTTTCTCATATGTGCTTTGACCCTGGGGCCATAGCAGACCAAATGACCCCTTGCTCAAGCCAGCAACCTTTGGCTCAAGCTGGGGATCCTTGCTTAAATCAGATGAGCCCACACTCAAGCTGGCAACCATGGGGTCTCGAACCAGGGTCCTGTGCATCCCAGTCCAATGCTCTATCCACTGCCCCACTGCCTGGTCAGGCTATAGCTTAGAAATATTTAATCACTATATTGTACACCTGAAACTAATATAATAATGTATGCCAACTGTAATTTAAAAATTAAAAAACAATTTAAAAATAGTAAAAGAATATTAGAACTATCCAGCCAAAAGAAACCTAAGGTGACACTACAACTAAATTTAACATGGTCCTGGATGTGGCCCTCTAGGAAAAGGACATTGTGCAAAAACTAAGGAAATATGAATTGAGTCTGGACTTCAGTCAATAATAATATGTCAATATATATTTATTAATTGTGACAAGTATAGTGTAGCTATGTGATACATTCACAATAGGAGAAATTGAGTGTGTTTGGGGTGGGGGCTTAGATATACAGAAATTTTGTATCATCTCTATTTTTTTGCAAACATAAAATAATAAATTTATTTCAAAATGAAATCATGTGAGTTAGGATGCACTGGAAACAAATATATATCAAACTTTCCAAAAATAGAAAACACCATTGTCATACACACACACACACACACACACACACACACACACACACACACACACTGAATCGTGTCAATTAATCTAGTCTCACCACCACTTGTAAAACAAACACAAACACAACATGATCTTTAAACCCTGGCCCAAGTTGCACGTCTCTGGCTCACAAAAGTTACCTTGGTCTTGCTACAGTCATTTAAACATATCAAAAGTGCTTAATCTTTCCTCAGAAATTCTCTCTCACACACACAGAAAAATTTCCAAAAAAATAATATTGTAAATAATGAAATAGAATATTATTTCCTATAAGTCCTTAGCAAGACAACATGAAAAGGGAATTGAAATATTATTATTATTATATAATATAATTTTGTTTATAAGTCTCATGACAATATAATGACAAAATTTAGAATAAAAGAATCAGTATGTAATAGGATAAACATATAAAGTCTTATAGCTTTCTTAAAACCTAATAATAACTGGCTCAAAAATGTAATGCAAAACCTCCTGATCTCAATAAAGAACTTCCTTCCACTTAAAAAAAAAAAAAACACTCGTACTTCATGCACTCGCCAAAGCATAAAAGCAACCTATAGATAGACACACAAATATTTTATGTAGGTGCTAGATATTCTAATCTAATAATCCCACCAGAACCTCAATTTTGACAAAGCCAAGATCAATTACATTAGGCAATAAATTTCTACCTATAAGTAGCAGAAACAAGCCTGAGTGAGTTTAAATAGAAAGAAGGACTTAGAGGAATTCTGAGAAAGGAATGTTGCCACATCTCAAAAGTTTTCCTCTCTTGGTGTCTGTCTGTCTTTGTATAGCTTTTTCATTCTCCTTCTTTTTGTTAGACAGAGACAGAGAGAGACAAAGATAGGAACAGACAGACAGGTAGGGAGAGATGTGAAGCATCAATATTTTGTTGCAGCTATTTTCATTGATTGCTTTGTCATATGTGCCTTGATGGAGTGCAGGGGGATGCTACAGCAGAGTGAGTGACCCCTTGCTCAAGCCAGGAACCTTGGGCTCAAGCCAGCGACCTCGGGCTTTAAGCCAGCAACCTTTGGGCTCAATTAAGACAGCAACGATGGGGTCATGTCTATGTTCCCACGCTCCAGCCAGGGACCCCGCGCTCAAGCTGGTGAGCCTGCACTCAAGTCGGTACTCTTGGGGTTTTGAACCTGGGTCCTCTGCATCCCAGTCAGATGCTCTATCTGTTGTGCCACCGCTTGGACAAGCTCATTCTTCTTTCTAGAGACAATTTTCTAGCAACATGTTTAGTATTCAAAGTAAGTAGAAAAAAGAGCCTTTCAGCTCTCAAATTCATACTTTAAGTGTCTGATCCATAAAGATAATTCATGCTTTCAGTCCCAATCTTAAATTCTGGAAGCTGACCTCAAATCAAATAAAAAATGGGTACGGGAATAAAATCAAATTATAATTTGACTCAAGATTCTACCTCTGTAAATGTTTGTGGTGGAGGTATGGGAGTAACAGGGACAAACTGTGGACAAGACTGTGAGCTGAGAACACATGCCAATTGGTATGGTGTATAATCCCAAACTAAATGTTTGCATCCTACCGTATTTCCCCATGTATAAGACATACCCTTTTCCGAAAAATTTGGGGTCTAAAAACGGTGCATCTTATACAGTGGTTGTAGATTTTTTTTTACATGCATTTTCTGCTTTTATGTGAGGATGAGGAGTTGTATGCATTTTATGATGAATAAAACTTGAGATCAATAACTTTGTAATACATTTTTTTTCAAATTTTGGACCCATAAATTAAGGTGCATCTAATACATGGGGGCATCTTATACATGGGAAAATACAGTATTTTCTTTCTTTTTTTTAATTTTTTTACAGGGACAGAGAGAGAGTCAGCGAGAGGGATAGATAGGGACAGACAAACGGGAACAGAGAGAGGTGAGAAGCATAGATCATTAGTTTTTCATTGCTATTGCGACACCACAGTTGTTCATTGATTGCTTTCTCACATGTGCCTTGACCGCGGGCCTTCAGCAGATCAAGCAACCCCCTGCTGAAGCCAGCGACCCTGGGTCCAAGCTGACGAGCCTTTGCTCAAGCCAGATGGGCCCACGCTCAAGCTGGCGAGCTTGAGGTCTCGAACCTGGGTCTTTCGCATCCCAGCCTGACGCTCTATCCATTGCGCCACTGCCTGGTCAGTATTTTCTTAATTTTATTAATATGACAATCTTTTTTTTCCGGTAACCTATGTTTAAACATCTTTCATATCATGGAAGTCATCTTTCATATGTTTTCCATCTATTGAGAGGCTATTTCATATTTTTAGGCTGTATTTTTCAAGTTACCTTGTTTCATACCGTTCCTATTACCATGATTCCAGTTAACTCCCACTGTGTCTCCATCTAAATTACTCCAGTAGTCTCAAAACAGGTACTTCTGCCACCAAACCTTTTCTACTCCGTAGCTGAAGCTTAGTGGATCAGGGAGAGGCTAAAAGATCATTCTGGAGGGGCAGACAGGAACAAAAAATCTAAACTCTGTGTAAACTGGAAAAAGACATTGTCTATCATATTAAGCACAATGGGAGGCTGCAGAATATTGGTTGGTAGTGATTTTAATTGGTGGGTGGGATAGAATCAGGAATGCTATGGTGAGAATAATAGTGGTGGCTTGGAGTGGACAAATAATAATGCAAATCATTTAATTATGCCATTCCCTAGTTGAAGCCTTTTAATGACTTCCTATTGTCTGCATTAAAATAAAAATTTTAACATGGCTCCAAATCTCTTTTTTCTGTTTTATTTTTCCATTATCTCACTATATACCCAACATGGTAACCACAGCAAGTTTCTCACAATCTGTGAGCTCACCACGTATTTTCACAAATTTTTTAGATGTATGCTCACAAATAATATTACCTAAAATGCCTTTATCAACATTCTATGGTAGCAAAAGTCCTACTCATATAAAGGCTGATACCTATATCACACCATCTATAAAGTTTTCCTTTATTCTGTCAAATAAAATTAATTATTTAGACCTTTGCGATCCCATTGCTTTGTGTACAGTACACCTTAAGTTCAATATTATTAACATTCCTGAACTAAAATGAAAGTTCTTAGAAGGCAGAGGATGTTGTATATATCCGTTATTTTTGCATTCTTGGTAAGTCATAAAAATGGATGCAAGAAATGCTTGCTGTGGTAATGGAATCTAAAAATTGAATGTGTTATTAACTCTGTGATAATAAAAGACCATTTGTGTCAATAAAATATCAGAAAAACACTAAAAACTTAAGAATTAAATAGTCCAGACTCATGGATCAAATTTGATCTAATTTCTACTACTCATTAACAAAATCATAAATTATTACAGAGGAAGTTATAAAAGCCCAATCTAAAGATACCTGAAAAATTTATGATTAATAGAAAATAAAAAACCCATAAGAATGTTGCCAATAACTTGCAGAAGAATATCAATAAGCATCTTTAACACTGAATGGAAAAATAAAACAAATACTGAAGTGGGTTTGTAGTAACAGTAATATAAATATCTATGAGACATGCAGCTAGAAAGTCCAGAACGATCAGTTATCCAAGTAAAATTTAAAGAAAAAAACATCAACTTTGAAGAAAGTGGAAATGAATAGATAAAAGTCTAAAAGTCATTACTTCCTGAGAACAGCAGCTTAAACTTAGAAACGTTATTTTTAAAGAAATCTTGTTAGTAGAATTTATAGAAAAATTAGATATAGATCTTAAAACTATACTGTAAGCTATTTTCTTCTTTAACTATAATAACGGTTAAAACAATTCCCATATCAACCTCTCATATAATGGTGCACACAATACTCAGAAAATGAAGAATATATTTTAAAGAAACAAACAAAAATATATAATGAAAAGTACCTTTTTTATTTTGAAGGAAATAAATTTTTAAAAACAAGACATTTCTTAGTTTAATTTCACATTTTCTGAGTTATTCTTTGATAAAATCTGTACTTATATAATGCAAATATTTCAGGATATGATATGAGACAAATATTAAGTGAATATAGTAAAATATAAATAATATAGAAGAATTTATGTACTTTAGAAATTGAAGAGAAGTTATTTTTAATAATCAAGGATTTAGATGAGGATTTAAAAATTTTCTTGCCTCCCTAAAATAAAGTAAAACAAAATTCTCTCCAGTAGTACTGTTTCCTTTCTTTTCTGTCTACAGAAGCAAGGAAGACAATACATCTTGTAGCATTTATTAAGAAAATAAATAGCACAATTCCAACCTTGATCATATGAATACTTCATGAACAAGGCTTGAATATGGGGAAAGATTAAATGCTGCATTTATCCTCATACTATTATAGATCTTGATTTGAGGGTGAACAGTTGCTTTAAACTCTTGACTACATATGGCAAAATACACGTGAAGTATATTTTGTTCTCCAAATCAGACATGCCATATACAGACATAAAATGTTTCAAAGGAGCATCACAGTATATATGCTTTAAATAAGATTTTAACTTAGTCCAGACCTTAGAACTCCTTACTGAAGAGTTATTCCCTGTAGAAGACTCTTGTCGAGATTTTTCCTCCTTTTTCTTTAACTTCAGAAACTAAAAATGTTCATGTAACTATGGTAACATGATAACTTTTCATTATTTTGTTTACGCTTTTGTTGCCTGAGTAAGCAATCATCATGTTCCTAAATTCTCTCTCGTGTCTTACGTTCAATACAGTGGCAATGACTGATAAAAGACAATCTACAAGCAGGTTTCATGACATTTCAACCAAACCAAATACCCAATTCCTTCTGTACACACTTTTCCCTAAAACAGTGTGCTTCAAAACCAATAGTCATCACATTTAATATATAACTGTTTCCTATCCCCCCAAAAAAATACTTCCACATGCATAAAACATATTTTTCATAAAAGGAGAGAAGCTCACAAAAGTTTTGACGTGAAGCAAAAACAATATATTTGCAGGGATTTTTCAAAGGACTAGCAATAAAAGATTGTATCTGCACATTTATTACTTGAAACTCATGACATCCATTCTATGATATAAGGAGTCTCAATGAAACTGTAATGCCAAATATTTTGCTCACCCAAAGAAACATCTAGCAGTATTAGAATCAATACATGGCAACTTATTTGCTAAATATTAATTATCATTTTTGAATGACAAAAACATAAAATCAAAGAAACTTCAAAAATGCAGAACTTGATTTCCTTTCACTTTTAAAAATTAAACAACAAAAGAGCAGTTATAATAGTTTGTTTCACTTGCAATAGTAAATTAATCGATCACCCAACCATTAGGAAATAGTCATTGAACATTATCATTTTGTCCAGTATTTTTAAATGTAAAAGTTTGAAAACAAATTAAAGGATGCTATTTTTTGATAGAGTATCTCTTAAGAGTGGTGTTAGTTCACAGCAAAATTGAGAGGAAAGTACAGATGCTCCTTGACTTACAACAAGGTTATGTACCGATAAACCCGTTGTAAATTCAAGATACACATTTAACACACCTAACGTACCAAACATCATAGCTCCCACAGTAAACTGGGTAAGATGTTTTCTGTTATGATCACCTGCCTAAGAAGTGGAGCTTGATTCATTGTCACTACCCAGCATCATGAAAGAGTATTGTACAGCATACCACACACAAGTCCAGGAGAAAGAGCAACATATATTGCTTTCACATCATCATAAATTTGAAAAATTGTCCATTGAATCATTGTAAGGTGGGGACCATCTGTGCAGAGATTTCCCATATGTTATCTTATGCCACACATGAATAGTCTCAACCATTTTCATCATCTCCCACCAGAGTGGTATATTCGATACCACTGATGAACCTACATAGACATTATCATTACCATTGAAAATGTGAACTTCACATAGGGTTTGTTCATGGTGTTGTATATTCTATGGGTTTGAACAAATTTACAATGACATGCATCCATCATTATAGCATCACAGAGAGTAGTTACTGCTCTATAAATTCTTTGTTCTCTGCTTATTCATCTTTTTCTCTATACTCCAAATCCTATCAGCCACTGATATTTTCATTGTCTACATGGTTTTGCCTTTCCAAATGATACATAGTTGAAATCACACAGCATGCAGAATTTTCACAATGATTTCTCTCACTTAGTAATATATATGGATGTTTCTCTCATATCTTTTCATGGCTTGATAGCTCATTTCTTTATAGCACTATACAATATTCCATTTATTTGGTATACTACAGTTAATTTATTCATCCACTGAAGGACACCTTGGTTGCTTCCAAGTTTTAGCAATTATAAGTGAAGCTTCAATAAACATCTCTATGCAAGTTTTTGTGTAAATATAAGTTACAGTCCTTTGAGTAAAAACCAAGGACAGCAAGGGCTGGATAAAATGGTAAGAATTGTAAGAAATCACAAATAGTCCTTCCAAGTGGCTGTACCATTTTGCATTCCCAAAAACAATGAATGATAGTTCCTCTTGCTACACATCCTCATAAGCATTTCATATTGCCAGTTTTCTGAATTTTGGTCATTCTAATAAACGTACAGTGATAATATGTTATTGTTTTAATTTGCACTTTTCTGATGATGCATGATGTGCAACAACTTTTCATGTTTATTTTCCATCTATACCATCATTGGTGAGATAACTTTTAAAGTCTTTGGCTCATATTTTAAATGTTTTTACATATTTTATCAATATTATATATGTCTTTTCACAATAAAAACTCCAGTTTTTATTTACAGCAACATAATTACTCATTTTTTATCCCATTCCTCAAACAGCACATTTAGAAAACAATACTGCACCACACCAACAATATAATTATAGTAGCAGTTTGATATTTTGTCATTCTTTTTATTTGTAGGGTATATCTCACTATTAAAGTCTTTGGTCCATTTTTTAATTGAGCTGATCATTTTCGTTCTGAACTTTAAGGGTTCTTCGTTCATTTTGGATAACAATTCTTTATCTTATATATCTTTTGTAAGTCTATGACTTCTCTTTTAATTCTCTTAACAGTGTATTTACACAGTAAAAAAATTAAATTTAAATGAATTTTAGCTAATCAATTCTTTCTTCTAGAATAATTTTTAAGTTGCAGCTAAAAAGACATTGTCAACATATGGTCATCTAGATTTTCTATGTTATTTTCTAATCTTATAGTCTGCATTTTACATTTGAATCTGTAATCAATTTTGATTTCATTTTTGTGAAGTGTGTAAGAACTGTACCTAGATTCACTTTTTATTTTACCAGCTGTCTAGTTGTTACACCATTAATTGAAAAGACTATTTATTCACCACTGAGTTACTTTTGCTTGTTTGTCAAACAGCAGTTGACTAGATTTTTGAAAGCAAATTCTGGGCTCTGTCTTCCATACCATTAATCTATCTATCTGTTCTTTTACCAATATCACACTGTCTATACCAGTAAGTCCTGAAGTCAGGTACTGTTAGTTCTCCAACTTTGTTCTTTAATACTGTGTTAGTGTTCTGGGTCTTTTCCTCCACTACAAAGTAAGAAAATTATAGGACAATATCCCTGATAAATATAAATGCTAAACTTCTCAACAAAATATTATCAATCTACAAATCTATTAGAACTGATAAATTCAATAAGTAGCAGGATACAAAATACACATCCAAAAATTGGTTGCATTTTTATACACAATAATGAACTATTTAAAAATCCAATTTACAATTGCATCCAAAAAATGCCTTGGAGTAAACTTAACCAAAGATGTAACAGACATGATGTTATAAGAAACTGAGAAAGAAATTGAAGAAAATACAAACACTAGAAGCATATACCATGCTCATAGATAGGAAGAATTAACATCATTAAAATATCCATACAACACAAAACAATCTACAGATTCATCACATCTCCTAGCAAGATACCAATGGTGTATTTCATAAAACCAAAGTAAATATTCAAAATAATTATATGGAACCACAAAAGACCTTGTATAGCCAGATCAATCTTGAGAAAGAAGAACAAAGTTGGAGTAATTATACTACTTTATTTCATATTATACTACAAGGTCACAGTAATCAGAACAGCATGGTACTAGCATAAAAACATTCATATAGATGAATGGAACAGAATAGAGAGCCCAGAAATAAATTCACATCTATTTGGTGAATTAATATTGACAAAGGAAGCAAAAACATATAATGGGGCTAAGACAGGCTATTCAGTAAATAGTTCTGAGACAAATAGCCACATGCAAAAAATGAAAGTAGACCACCTCCTTACACCTTATACAAGAATAAACTCGAAATGAATTAAGACTTACATGTAAGACTTGAAACCATAAAAATCCTATACAAAAACACAGGCAGTAAAATCTCTGACATTTCTCTTAGCACTATTTTTTCAGATATATATCTTCCCTTTTTATTTTGTTTGGTTTTTCACCTGTCCTCCACCCCTTCTCTTTGACAACCATCAGGTTGTTCTCTATATCTATAGGTCTGTTTCTGTTTTGTTTATTCAGTGTTTTTGTTTTCTTACGTTTCACATATACCTAATATCATATGGTATTTGTCTTTGACTTATTTCACTTCGGTCCAACACCCATTTTAGAGCCTGCATATTTACATATCAGAAGCTTACCCTCGGAGTTGGTCAGAGGATCAGATGATATTGTACTATATTAGGTATCTACACCAAAAACTCAAAAATATTGGTATAAAGACACATGCACCCCCATGTTCAGTGCAGCATTATTCACAGTGGCCAAGACAGTGTCCCTCAATAGAAGATTGGTTAAAGATGTGGTACATATATACAATGGAATACTACTCAGCCATAAGAAATGATGACATAATGACATTTATGACAACATGGATGGACCATGAGAACATTATACTGAGTGAAGCAAGTAAATCAGAAAAGGCTAAGAACCGTATAATTCCACACATAGGAGGGATATAAAACTGAGACTCATGGATATAGATTAAAGTGAAATGGTTACCGGGGGAAGAGTTATGGGAGAGGAAGATAGGGGGAAAGAAATGTATAAAAAGGGAAAAATATATAGTGACGGAAAATGATTTGACTTTGGGTGATGGGTATATAACATAATCAACAGTTCAAATGCTATAGAAATGTTTACCTGAAACTTATATACTCTTATTGATCAATGTCACCCTGTTAAAGTTAATTTTCTAAATAAAATTTAAAAAATCAACAATTTCACTTCATCAAAAGTTTCCTAAAGAAAGTAAAAAACAAAATGAAACAAGAAACAAATACAGCATAAATTGGAAAAATATATTTAGTATGTAAAATCACAAATTAGGAGAATGGTTTTGCTATCTAACTATTTAGCATCTATCACCCATGTAACAAAGTACTTGTATATATTACATATAAATAATTCCTTCACATCAATATGCAACAGATTCATAGCCCAAAGGAAAAATGGAAAAAAAGACAAAAAAGAATGAATGCCCAATGACCAATATAAAAATGAAAGGCTTATCAACCTGATTAGTAACCCAGGAATGTGCTAATTAAGACCACTGTAAAATATATTCTTCCACCTATTAGCCTGATATTTTGAAATGGAATTGAGTGACAAATATTGAAGAGCATGGATAGAAAGTGCTGGTATCAGTGCTGGTAGAAGTGTAAACTGATGCATTATTTTGGAAAGCATTTTGTCCTTATCCTCTAACTGGACATGCACACCCTGCACCTGACCTATCCCATTCTTAAGGAAAGTTCCTGGGAATACTCTTGCACAGGGGCACCAACAAATGTGTATGAAAAATACAAAAATGGTTTATTGCTGTTTGCAATAGCAAAAACAAACAAAAATTTTAATTAAATAGATAAGTAAACAATGAGCTATATTATTGAAATATTAAATAGTAAAAATAAATTAATTCATTTTGTTGGTAATGTTCTAATACTTTTATTGGGTGATGATTCACAATGTTTGTTTTATTATGTTTCAGAAATTACAAAGATATTACATATATTCTTTTACATAATAAAAGGGGAAAAAAATCCCAATAATCATAATTAAAACAACTCCCTGGAATATAACACTTACCAAAGAAGTAGGAAAAGGTTATTCCAAATTTTTCATTGAAATTTTATTAAATATAATAAAGTAATTCTAACAGTCTAATTTATTGACTTCAATATTTAATATAGATATGGAAAATAGAAACTTAAAGAATAAAAAATACTGTACTAATTTAGAACGGGTTGGAAAAGTCTAGACAAAAATCCTTGATATAAATTAAGAGCCAGAAGAAATTTGGAGAAAGTATAGTATGTTACTGGCAGTTGCCCAAACTGAGTAAATGCTCTCTCTCTCTCTTTTTTTTTTTTTTTTAAGTTTTTTTTTTTTTTTAATTTCTATTTTATTCATTTTAGAGAGGAGACACACACACACAGAGAGAGAGAGAGAGAGAGAGAGAGAGAGAGAGAGAGAGAGAAAGAGAGAGAGAGAGAGAGAGAGAGAGAGAGAGGAGGAGCTGGAAGCATCAACTCCCATATGTGCCTTGACCAGACCAGTGCAGGGTTTTGAACTGGCGACCTCAGTGTTCCCAGGTCGACACTTTATCCACTGCGCCACCACAGGTCAGGCTCTCTCTCTCTCTTTTAAGGTGAGAGGAGGGGAGAGAGTAAGGCAGAGTCCCATATGTGCCTCAACAGGGATCCACCTGGCAACCCCATTTGGGGCCAATACTCAGACCAATAGAACTACCATAAGTGCCCAGGGTCATGCTAGAACCAATTGAGCCACTGGCTGCAGAAGGGAAAGAGAGAGAGAAGGGAGAGAGGGTCTGGGAGAGAAGCAGATGCTCACTTCTCCTGTGTTCCTTGAGCAGGAATCAAATCCCAGACATACATACCCCAAGCCGACCCTCTAACCACTGAGCCACCAGACAGGGCCAGTAAAAGCTCCTTAACTCACTCACTGGGTAACAGTATTCTGCATTCATTCCCTTTATTAAACACTCTGACTGATATCATTGGTACAGTGAATATGAACACATATGACTTGTATCCAATGCTCCATTATGCTAAATCAGGACTGTGTTGGTCCCCAAGTGTGCAGGATAGATTCATTTGCCTTTCCAAAACCACTCTCCATTCTTCTCCTTCTCCTGTCTTTTATATTGAAGTGAGCTACACTCTACACATTGATATATATCTTTGGGGTCAACTAGCAAGAATTCAAAATAAGGAGCATGACCTTAAGCTAACTATTTTTGAATGTGGCCCTATCCCTTAGGGTTTCTATTCACCTTGCCTATATCTTTGTATACAGGCCCTTTATTAACTCTCATTAAACATTTGAGTATACCATCTGTTGCCTACTGTTTGAACTTATATATTTTGATTTAACTTGTAATGGATATATTACAATTAAATTAAACATTAGGTAATAAATTAAAATATGAATTCAAAAATAAAAGCAGAATACTCTTTTTAGAAAAATTAATTTAATGCTTTGGAAAAACTCTAAGTAAAGAGTCAATTAAAAAACTATTGTTAAATTAGATATGGATGTCAATTGTAAATAGTAGGAGAGAAACAATAAAGACCTTGAAGGAAGGATTTTACCTTAAATTTCTTTAGGTTCTAAAGCAACAATTCAATAAAACCCACACAAGAAATCATATAATGAATTATGAGTGTGAATTACACACAAAGACCAAATGAAGTCAAACCTGCAAACCAGTTTCTCAAAGAAAAGACCATGGTTTTATTACACTTAATAATTATGGCTAAAGGAAGTCTGATGGAAAAAATGTTATATTCATATCTTTAACAAGTTTTCTTAAATCATATGACTATGCCTATGAACAGCCATAAGGTAAATTTTAACATATAATTCTAGTATAAGTACTAAGTAATATAATAATTCAAAGAAATTTCCCTAATTTGAAAAAAATCTGTTTTAAAGTAATAAAAGTAGAATGAAAAGAAAGTGTTTTAACAGCAGTTCAAGCTTCATTATTTAAAAAGACTGCAGAAATTGAAAACATTAAAATCCAAAATTATATGAACCAAAATAGTATTGCTAGGAGACATAATAGAAAAATAAATGTTTATTCCTGCTAACAAAGACATGAGAATTTAAATATCAGTGACAATTTATTTTTGTTTATTCAAGAAACAGTACGTATTTGGTAAATTACAGTGCTATTTGCTGGCAAAGCTGCAAGGAAATTGGCATTCTCATATGTCACTGGTAAAAATAATTCTTTTGGATATTTATTCAACAGTTCTCCTATGTTTTCAAGATTACAGCATCTCATGCTCTCATTCTCTTCTGAAATGTCTTTCCTCTTCATCTTGTAACAATTCCTCCATATCTTTCAAGACTCAACTCAAATGAGACTTCTTCCAGAACCATCACATCCTTAGTATTACTTTAAAAGACTACTTTTATGTTCACAAAGCAACACATGCAAATGCCTTTTAATGGACAAACTATCTTATTATAAACATACTTGCTTCTCTGTCCTTTTTTCCCCATGGAGCCTTATAATCTGGTGACTCTGCTAGACTATAAGCAAACTGTGGAAAATGAAAAAACTGTTTATATCCCTAATATATTACATAATGCCTGAGACATAGTTAATGCCTAATAAGTGCATACATACATATGAATTGAAACAAATCATTGAAAAATTAGTGGATAAGTAAATAAACATGCAGTCTCAGAAATAATGTGAAGGATTACTCCCAAGCCACCATGTTGTACTTGAAGATAAAGTCTCTTGGGAGGCCCATCTGGAGCAGTCCATTCCTGTTCTGGAGAATAGGCACTGGTGTGGTTCACATGAATAAGGAAGTGCATCTCCTTCTGCCAGAAATCTTTTCTTTCTGACTCAAAGTCAGTAGCCGATTCTTGACACAAAGAGTGGAACTGGGAGAGGAGCAAGATGGCGACGGAGTAGGCGGACGTACGAACTTCCAACTCCCAGAACCAAAGTGGATTACAACTCAATTTTAAGAACCACCACCTGGATAAACCAACTTTGAACAAAACTAAGTGGACTCTTCAACCAAGGAACACTGCAGAAGCCACATTGAGACTGGTAGGAATAGCGAAAACGCGAAGAGGGCTGCCCAGCTCCCCGGAGCAAACGGCAGCCTGGAGAGACCCGCGGGACGGGAGGAGAGTTTGGTGGAGAGGGAGGGACCTGGGTCCCAGGAACCAAGCCCCAGCCTCCAGTCCTAGAGCCTAGAAGAGCATTTGGACAGTATTGAGCTGTGAAACAAGTGAGGGAGCTCCCAGGCCTACAGTGTGGAGTATTAGGTCCCTTCCTACTCTGCTGAGGGCTGCTTAAGGTTTTGGGGCGGCAGGACGCTGAAAGGCGGTTCTGTCGGCGTGGGCGGAGGCCAAGCCGGTGGGAGATCGGTCTAGCCCAGAGGGTCAGAGGGGACCGCGAAAGCGGTCCGGAAGCTGCGGGCCCGCCTTTAATCCCACTTACGGGGACAAAGCGGGAGGCCAGGAACGGGCAGGCCCTGCGCAAGCCGGCCCTGACGGCGGGGACCGGGCTAGGACCAGGGACGGGCAGGGGCTCGCGGCAGAGCTGACGCTACCAGTCCCGCACCCCCCCCCACCCCCGGGGCGGAGAAACCGCTGTTGGCCAGTATACGTGCGCGAGCGGGCTCCGAGCGCAGGAACGGGGTGGACCCCGAGACAGGCGGAGGCTCGCAGCTAAGCCCACACTACTATCCCCATCCGGCCGGAGAAACTCCGGATAGCATTCATACGTGAACGAGCGGACTCCGAACGCGGGGGCGGGGTAGAGCCCGGGACGAGCGGAAGTACGCAGCTCAGCGGAAGCCAGCAAACACGCCCGCCCCAATAAACCTTGGTTTCCGACCCTGCGCAAAGGGCCCTGGCCTCGAGGGCGGGGCTAAAGCTCCGGACGGGCAAAAGCTTACAGCTGAGAGCACGTCAAAAGCCCCGCCTAACCCGCGGAACTGTAGCGAGCAGGCTCCGACTGCTGGTTCTGGGCGGAAGTCCGGAAATAGGCTGGGTCCGCAGCTGAGGAAAGGTGCTCGCCTCTACCCTTGGTGCTAATCTTGTGGCTTCAGTCACAACCCCTCCCACGGAGGAGAGGCAGAAATCATAGCAAAAGCCACAGTGGGCCGGCGCTGGCAACGCTCATACCCAACCACCCTAGGCACCGGCAGAGGGGGTGGGGGGCCTGCAGATAGACCACACCTAGAGAACACAAAGGCAACACCTACTGGACTCCAGTGGCCACAACTTGCTTATACACAGAAAAAATGGGCAGGCAGAGGAATGCAAACCAAATGAATCAAGAGAAATCCCCAGAGAAGGACCTGAATGAACCAGATATAACCAAATTACCAGAAGCAGAATTTAGAATAATGATAGTTAGGATGTTCAAAGAAATTAGAGCAACAATGGATAGTCATTATGAACATCTAAATAAAGAGATAACAAGTATAAAAAATGAAATTGAAATAATAAAAAAGAATCAGACAGAAATGACAAATACAGTATCAGAACTGAAGACCACAATGGAAGGAATTAAAAGCAGGATGGATGATGCTGAGGATCGAATAAGCGAGTTAGAGGACACAATAAACAAAGGCACAGAAGCAGAGAAGAAAAAGGAAAAGAGACTCAAAAAATGTGAGGAAACTCTAAGGGAGCTTTGTGACAACATGAAGAGAAACAACATTCGCATCATAGGGGTGCCTGAAGAAGAGGAGAGAGGACAGGAAATGGAAACTTTGTTCAATCAAATCATAGCAGAAAACTTTCCTAAATTAAGGCTGGGAAACACTCCACACATTCAAGAAGCACACAGAACTCCATTAAGGAGAAACCCAAAAAGATCTACACCAAGACACATCATAGTTAAATTACCAAAGCTAATGGATAAAGAAAAAATTTTAAAAGCTGCTAGAGAAAAAAAGACTATCACCTACAAAGGATCCCCGATAAGGATGACATCGGACTTCTCAACAGAAACACTTGAGGCCAGAAGGGAATGGCAAGAAATAATCAAAGTAATGCAGAACAAGAACCTACAACCAAGACTACTTTATCCAGCAAGGCTAACATTTAAAATTGAAGGAGAAATAAAGAGCTTCCCAGAAAAAGAAAGCCTCAAGGAATTCATAAAAACCAAACCAATTCTGCAAGAGATACTAAGGGGCCTCTTGTGAACAGTTTAAAGGGAGGAATGAATAGAGCAAAAGAAGAATACAGCTTTAAAGAATAAAATGGCAATAAACAACTACATATCAATAATAACCTTAAATGTAAATGGATTAAATGATCCAATCAAAAGACATAGGGTAGCTGCATGGATAAAGAAACAGGACCCATACATATGCTGTCTACAAGAGACACACCTTAAAACAAAAGATGCTCATAGACTGAAGGTAAAAGGATGGAAAAAAATATTTCATGCAAATGGAAATGAAAAAAAAGCAGGGGTAGCAATACTTATATCAGACAAAATGGACTTTAAAACAAAGACTGTAGTAAGAGATAAAGGAGGACACTACATAATGATAAAGGGAACAATTCAACAGGAAGATATAACTATTGTAAATATCTATGCACCAAATATAGGAGCCCCGACATACATAAAGCAGACTTTGATGGATATAAAGGGTGAGATTAACAGCAATACTATCATAGTAGGAGATTTCAATACCCCTCTAACAACACTGGATAGATCCTCAAGAAAGAAAATTAATAAAGAAACAGCAGACTTAAAGGAGACACTAGATCAACTTGATTTAATAGATATCTTCAGAACTTTTCACCCTAAAGCAATAGAATATACATTCTTCTCAAGCGCTCATGGTACGTTTTCTAGGATAGACCACATGTTAGGACACAAAAATGGTCTCAATAAATTTAAGAAGATTGAAATCATATCAAGCATTTTCTCTGATCACAATGCCATGAAACTAGAAATTAACCACAAAAGAAAACCTGAAAAATACTCAAACACTTGGAAACTAAATAGCATGTTATTAAATAATGAATGGATTAACAATGAGATCAAAGAAGAAATAAAAAAGTTTCTAGAAACAAATGATAATGAGCATACATCAACTCAAAATTTATGGGACACAGCAAAAGCAGTTCTGAGAGGGAAGTTTATTGCACTACAGGCATATCATAAGAAGCTAGAAAAAGCTCAAATAAGCAACCTGACCCTGCATCTAAAAGAACTAGAAAAACAACAACAAATAAAACCCAAGACAAGTAGAAGGAAGGAAATAATAAAGGTCAGAGCAGAAATAAATGACATAGAGGCTAAGGAAACAATACAGAGGATCAATGAAACAAGAAGCTGGTTCTTTGAAAAGGTAAACAAGATCGATGAACCTTTAACTAGACTCACCAAGAAAAAAAGAGAGAGGACTCAAATAAATAAAATTAGAAAGGACAGTGGAGAAATAACAACTGACACAACAGAAATACAAAGCATTGTAAGAAAATACTATGAAGAACTATATGCCAAAAAATTAGACAATCTTGGTGAAATGGACAAATTTCTTGAATCATATAACCTTCCAAAAATCAATCTGGAAGAATCAGAACACCTAAACAGACCAATTACAGCAAATGAGATCGAAACAGTTATCAAAAAACTCCCAAAAAAGAAAAGTCCTGGGCCTGATGGCTTCACAAGTGAATTCTATCAAAAATTCAAAGAAGAACTAACTCCTATTCTCCTCAAGCTATTTCAAAAAATTCAAGAGGAAGGAAGACTTCCAAACTCCTTTTATGAGGCGAGCATAATTCTGATCCCAAAACCGGGCAAAGACAACACAAAGAAAGAAAATTATAGGCCTATATCCCTGATGAATTTAGATGCTAAAATTCTCAACAAAATATTAGCCAACCGGATCCAGCAATATATGAAAAAAATCATACACCACGATCAAGTGGGATTTATTCTGGAGAGGCAAGGCTGGTTCAATATTCGCAAATCAATCAATGTGATTCATCACATAAACAAAAGGAAGGACAAAAATCACATGATAATTTCAATAGATGCAGAAAAGGCATTTGATAAAATCCAGCACCCATTCATGCTCAAAACTCTCAGTAAAGTGGGAATACAGGGAACATTCCTTAACATGATAAAGGCAATCTACGATAAACCGACAACAAACATCATACTAAATGGACAAAGATTAAAAGCAATCCCCTTAAGGTCAGGAACCAGGCAGGGTTGCCCACTTTCACCACTCTTATTCAACATAGTTCTAGAAGTCCTAGCTACAGCAATCAGACAAGAAGAAGAAATAAAAGGCATACAAATTGGAAAAGAAGAAGTAAAACTGTCATTATTTGCAGATGATATGATATTGTATATTGAAAACCCTAAAGTCTCAGTCAAAAAACTACTGGACCTTATAAATGATTTCAGCAAGGTGGCAGGATATAAAATTAATACTCAGAAATCAGAGGCATTTCTATATACCAACAATGAAATATCAGCAAAAGAAATTAAGGAAACAATCCCCTTCACTATTGCAGCCAAAAAAATAAAGTACCTAGGAGTAAATTTAACCAAGGACGTTAAGGACTTGTACTCGGAAAATTATAGAACATTGATAAAAGAAATCAAGGAAGATACAAACAAGTGGAAGCACATACCGTGCTCATGGCTAGGAAGAATAAACATCATTAAAATGTCTATATTACCCAAAGCAATTTATAAATTCAATGCAATACCAATTAAAATACCAATGACATACTTCAAAGATATAGAACACATATTCCAAAAATTTATATGGAACCAAAAAAGAACACGAATAGCCTCAGCAATCTTAAAAAGAAAAAATAAAGCAGGAGGTATCACTCTTCCTGATATCAAGGTTTACTATAAGGCCATTATACTCAAGACAGCCTGGTACTGGCATAAGAACAGGCACATAGATCAATGGAACAGAACAGAGGACCCAGAAATAAACCCACAGCTTTATGGACAACTGATATTTGACAAAGGAGGAAAGAACATACAATGGAGTAAAGACAGCCTCTTTAACAAATGGTGTTGGGAAAATTGGACATCTACCTGCAAAAAAATGAAACTAGACCATCAACTTACACCATTCACAAAAGCAAACTCAAAATGGATAAAAGACTTAAATGTAAGCCGTGAAACCATAAGCATCTTAGAAGAAAACATAGGCAGCAAGCTCTCTGACATCTGTAGCAGCGGTATATTTGCCGATTTATCTTCATGGGCAACTGAAATAAAAGGCAAGATAAACAAATGGGACTATATCAAACTAAAAAGTTTTTGCACAGCTAAAGACAATAGGAACAGAATAAAAAGACAAACCACACAATGGGAGAACATATTCGACAGCACATCTGATAAGGGGTTAATAACTAAAATTTATAAAGAACTTATAAAACTCAACACCAGGAAGACAAACAACCCAATCAAAAAATGGGCAAAAGAAATGAATAGAAATTTTTCCAAAGAGGACATACAGATGGCCAATAGGCATATGAAAAAATGCTCAACATCACTAATCATTAGAGAAATGCAAATTAAAACCACAATGAGATATCACCTCACACCAGTCAGAATGGCACTTATCAGCAAAACAACACAGAATAAGTGCTGGCGAGGATGTGGAGAAAAGGGAACCCTTCTGCACTGCTGGTGGGAATGCAGACTGGTGCAGCCACTGTGGAAAACAGTTTGGAGATTCCTCAGAAAATTAAAAATCGAACTGCCTTTTGACCCAGCTATCCCACTTTTAGGAATATACCCTAAGAACACCATAGCACTGTTCGAAAAGAAGAAATGCGCCCCCATGTTCGTGGCAGCATTGTTCACAATAGGGAAGATCTGGAAACAGCCCAAGTGTCCGTCAGAAGACGAGTGGATTAAAAAGCTTTGGTACATATATACTATGGAATACTACTCAGCCATAAGAAACGATGACATCGGATCATTTATAACAAAATGGATGTACCTTGATAACATTATACGGAGTGAAATAAGTAAATCAGAAAAAAAGAAAAACTGAGAACAGCACGATTACATATATAGGTGGGACATGAAAGTGAGGGTATGGACATGGACAAGAGAGTGGTGGTTATGGGATGGGGGGAGGGAGGGAAGAGTGGGATAGGGAGGAGGGGAGGGACGCAGGGAAAACCAGATTGAAGGTGACAGAGGACAATTTGACTTTTGGTGATGGGTATGCAACACAATTGAATGATAAGATAACCTGGAGATGTTTTCATTGTACATATGTACCCTGATTTATTGATGTCACCCCATTAGAATTAATAAAAATAAAATATATATATTAAAAAAAAAAAAAAAAAAAAAAAAAAGAGTGGAACTGAAGCATAGTTTAGGAGAACAGCATGTAGAATCAACTCAAGTTTTGAAAGTAGCTATTTATCGAGAGCCATGGTCAGAATTCTACTAGTGGAGCAGAAGACCAGGTGCCTCGTGACATCATTAGGTTATCAGGTATTTAAGTCATTTAGTTCAAATGGTTTTCTTCATAATGACAAAACTTTAGGATTTAATAAGAGGAAAGGAAGAAATGGTACCTCAAATACATATATATATATATAAAATTATACTTCTGAGGAATGATGTTTTACCACAGTGCACAGTCTTAGGGAGACAAAGGAATATAGAGATGTCAAAAGAAATACTGCCCAATGACTGAGAAAAGAAAAGGAATAAACAGAATGTAGGAGAATACACATGAAAAAAAATGTTACTTGCCAATTTTGCCTAAGACTGATCCTTATGCCCTCTTTTCTTTGGCTCTTTTGGCCCTACATATAGTAAATCCAAAGATTATTTAGAAAAATATTGGAATGCTTATTTGTTTCTAGGCCAAGAATTTCAAGACAATTTGAACTACAGAATAAGAACCTTGGCAGTACCCATTTCCCCCACAATTTCCTGAAGATTGTATCATGAAATAGAAAACCACAACACAAACTATTTTTACCCATATAAAGAATACTGTAATTCAGAGTTAAATCCTGATTCAAAAAATAAGTATTAAATATATAAAAATGACAGAAAATCTAAGGCAGTAAAACTAAAATCAAAAGGTCATAAATTTTGGTTGTTTATAAAATTATAAAATTAAACGCTAACCGCAGACTTGTGACAGATATTTAAATACTGATTACAAAATATAGTACAAGATATAAAAAATAAAATCTGTCACTGAAAATTTACTGTATTATAAATGTGTCCTAAAACAAATATACTACCATGCTACTACTGCTCCTATTACTTATAAAAATGATGATGACATAGTCCCATTCATTTACTTTTGCCTTTACTTCCCTTGACTTGGGAAGTAAAATATTCTCTAAGAACAGGGCCCATAAGTTCAGTACCTGTATCTTCTTCTATGTAATTTATTGTTTCAGGTCTTTATATTTAGGTCTTTGATCTCTTTTGAGATAATTTTGCATATGAAAGCAAACATTAATTTCATTCTTTTGCATTGTGACTTTCCAATTTTCCCAGCACCATTTATTAAAAAGACTTTCCTTTATTCATTGCATGTTTTTGGCTTCTTTGTCAAAAACCATTTGCCCATATATATGCGGGTTTCTTTATGGGCTCTCAATTTTGTTCCATGGGTCTCTGTGTCTCTTTTTCTGCCAATACCATGCCATTTTGATTATTGCTCCTTTGTAGTACAATTTAAAGGCAGTGTGATACCTTTGACTTTGTTTTTTTTTTTTTCAGCATTTCTTTCACTCTCTGGGGTCCTTTGTAGTTACATACAAATCTAATATTCTGTTCTATTTCTTTTTAAAATGCCATTGGAATTTTTATGGGGATTGTATTATCTGTAGACTGCTTTGGGTAATATGGCCCTTTTAACTATGTTGATTCTTCCAAATCATGAACTCAGAATATCTTTTCATTTCTTTGTGTCTTTTTCAATTTCCTTTAGTAAAGATTTGTACTATTCAATGTATAGGTCCCTCATATTTTTTATTATGTTTATTACTAGATATTTTGTTGTAATTTGAAAAAAATTATTTTTATTTTTTCATTTCTTTTCTGAAATTTCATTGTTAGTATATGAGAATGCAATAAATTTCTGTACATTGATTTTGTAACCTGAAAATTTACAATATTTATTTATTGTTTCCAAGAGTTTTTGTTGTTTGGGGTTTTTTTTATATAAAGAACCATGTCATCTACAAAAAAGTGACAGTTTTATTCCTTTTCCCATTCTGAATGAGTTTTCTTTATTTTTCTTGCCTGATTGCTCTAGCTAAGACTTCCATTAATATGCTGAATAAGGGTGGAGAGAGTGGCATCCTCATCTTGTTCCTGATCTTAGAGGAAAAGCTTTCAGTTTTTCAGAATTGAGTATGATATTATCTGAGAATGTGTCATATATAATCTTTATTATGTTGAAATATTTTCCTTCTATATCCACTTTATTTAATATTGTAATCACAAATGGATGTGGTATCTTGTCAAATGCATTTTCTACAACTGTTGATATGATCATATAATTTTTATCTTTTATGTTATTAATATGGTGTATTCATTGCTCAATTTGTATATGTTGAACTATTCTTGTGCACCTAGAAAGAACCCGACTTGATTATGATGTATTATTATTTAATGTATTGTTGCATTCAATCTGCTAGCATTTTGTTTAGGATTTTTGCATCTGTATTCATCAGAGATATTTGCCTATAGTTTATTTGTTATATATTATCCTTGTCAGTTTTTGATATCATGGTTATGTTGGCCTCATAAAATGTGTTAGGAAGTATTTCCTCTTTTTCATTTTTTGGGAAAACTTTGAAAAGAATAGGTATCAAATCTTCTTTAAATGGTAGAATTTACTAGTGAAATTTTGGTCAAGGAAAGTAAAGGAAAAAAATTTTTAAATGGGACTATATCAAACTAAAAATCTTCTGCACAGCTAAAGGAACTGCAAGCAGAACAGAAAGGCAACCAATAGAATGTGAGAAGGTATTTGCAAATGAAAGCTTTGACAAAGGGTTAATATACAAAATATATAAAGAACTCATATATCTCAACATCAAACAAACAAACAATCCTATTAAAAAATAGGCTGAGAACCTGAACAGACACTTCCTCCAAAAAAATAAACAAATGGCCAACAGATATATGAAAAGATGCTCAACTTCCCTAGTAATTAGGGAAATGCAAATCAAAACTACAGAGATATTACTTCATACCTGTTAGAATGGTTATTATCAACAAGACAATCTCAAGTGTTGAAAACATTGTGGAGAAAAGGCAACCTCATTCAGAGCTGGTGGAAATATGAACTGGTTCAGGCATGATGAAAAACAATTAGTGTGTTCCTCAAAAAATTAAGAATAAAGTTACCGTATAACCCATCGACCCTTCTTGCACATATCAGAAAAAATCAAAAACGTTTATTTAAAAAGATATATGCAGCCTTATCTTAATTGTAGCATTATTTATAGTGGCCAAGATATGGAAACAATTGAAGTGTCTTTCCATAAATGGCTAGATAAAGAAGATGTGGTACATATACACAGTAGAATACTACTTAGCTATAAGAAATGTGACAACATAGATGGACCTTGAGAATACCATACTAAGCAAATTAAGTCAGAAAAAGTCAAGAACCATATGATTTCACTCATGTGTGGAATATAAAACTGAAAGGAACAAATAAATAAGACAAACTAACAAAAAAATTCATGAACAGAGACAATAGTATGGTAGTTATCAGAGGAAAAGGGGATGGTGTATAGGTAGTAAAGACGACTTTGGGTGGTAAGCACACAAAGAAATATACAGGTGATGTATCATACAGATGATGTACACTTGAAACCTAATAATTTTATTAACCAATGTCACCTTAATACATTTAATTTAAAAAAGAATAATGATGATAACCACACAATATCACTTAATTCAGAATTCAGAGAAACTCTGTAAGAGTTTTCACTTAATCAAAAATAGTTTTAGTTGATTCATTCTTCAGATAGATAATGCTTAGGCATTAAAAAGAACAGGCATCAATACAATGGACATTCAGAAAATGACATTAATTCATTAATCTTAGGACTATTTCAATTATAGTGAATATTGAATATATTTCTATTATTGTTGTGGTAGTGATGATAAACTGATGCTGTCTTTTTGACTAAGAAACCCTGAAAAGCAAAGTCTGAACTGCCATTTTCCCCTTCATTTTTATCTTTAACAGAGGTAGCCTGAACTAGATCAAAAAGGACTCCCTTCCCACAAAAGAATAAGGGAAGCTACTTGAAATAATATTCTTATATGTACTTAAATAATGTTCAATATCAGAAGTAAATTCCCATTATAAATAAGGAATACTTCATATTCATTAAAAATAATTATCAAAATAAAGCTATAATGTGAAGTTAAGGGAAGAAATTAGAATACAAAATGATATATACTTGACGACTGCAGTCATGAACCAATGTAAATACATAAACTACAAATACTGTTAGAAAATAATGTAGATTTACTGATATTTTTCTGATTTTTTATGATATGTTGTAAATTTTTAGGGGAAGAAAAACAGTTTCTAACAATTCTTACCATCAACTTTATGTCCATAAAAGACTATTTAACACTGATAGCATTAGGAAAACTGCAGTGTCATGTCTGCTGTGGCTACCGTGTGATCATCCTGTGCCTTGACAATGAAACTAAACAAATGGGTGAAATAAAGGCAGAAATTACTAACCAAATGACAGTAAATGAAAGAACAATATGATGAAGAGTTTAAAAAAAAGTTATGAAAGTCAATAAAATAACTTAAGTTTAATTTATAAATTTTTCTAAAATTATTTTATACATGCAATGATTTTAACCAAATAAATAGAAATGTTAAAGCAATCATTTTTTTAAAACTGTAAATATATAGTTTTATCTAGTAAAATAAATGGTTGTAAAGTGCTCCCAATGATATAAAACAAATACAGTTGTTACTACTGATAAGAGGAACTCAAAAGCAGGAAATAATATATTTTAGCATAACCAAACTAAGTCTATTAAAATGTAAACACTCTTGCCTGACCAAGTGGTGGCACAGTGGATACAGCGTTGGACTGGGTTTGAGACCCCGAGGTTGCCAGCTTGAGGGTGGGCTCATCAGGTTTGAACAAGGCTCACCAGCTTAAACCCAAAGTCGCTGGCACGAGCAAGGGGTCACTTGGTCTGCTGTATCCCCCTAGTCAAGGCACATATGAGAAATCAATCAATGGACAACTAAGGAACCGCAATGAAGAATTGATGTTTCTCATCTCCCTTCCTGTCTGTCTGTCCCTATCTGTCCCTGTCTCTGACTCTATCTCTGCCACACACACAAAAAAAAATGTAAACACTCTTCTAAAAGGGAAAGCTCTTATATTATTATATCTCTTTAAAGTTTTATCTTCTTAATCAAATCTACTAAGTAAGAAAGAGCTATTATTTTCATTTTCTATTGTCATGGAAATCAACCTTATCTTCTTTCTTCTATTGGGTAAAGAATTTTATTTAAAGCTGTATCTGTGGTTTTAATGATTATATAGTTAAAATGATATAATCTTTATATTTATAACTTTATGGAAATAGTATAATTAATCTATTTTTAAAAATAGTTTTTAAACTAAAATTTAAAGGAACATCAGTTGTTTGAATTCAACCTAAACAATTAATATCAGGTTTGTGTTTCACTTCATGTGCTGCTTGCCAGGACTCAAGTTAATAAAGAAGGGGGAGCAGAGACTTCCATTACACAGTGAATATATGTTAAACTTGTATGAGTTTAGAACAAAACAGATACCAAAGTGTATCAGCTATGATTTAATATAATATATAATTGTATAAATATATATACTGTTGCTATAGAAATACAAATGGTTCATATAAATAATACTACCCTTAATGATTGACATAGTCTGATATATGCAACTGAAATAGCACACAATAGAACCATGCTGCAATTATTCCAGACAAGTGAAGATTATTCTTTCATAGTTAACGTATTCAGTGCTTGACACCATTTTTATTTTGCTTAAATTGGGCTATTATTTATTTGTTCTTATCTTTTCCCCCATATTGATCCTGTTACTGCTTATTATGTGTTGGAACAGGCAACATGGTCTTCTTGATAAGCTTCCTTTCTTTAAATATTACACAGCTCTGAAGAGTCACTCCCATTGTGTAAAAATATTTTTGAATGGCCCTGGCACACTTTTTGCATATGCTACTGCTATAACCAAGAATGATATTTAAGAGCTTCTTTATAATTTGTGCTGCTTGGTGAGCAAAGATGAAGTAGAGAGAATTCTAGGGGTGAGGTTGAAGACCATCTCTACTATGCTAACTATACATGTATCTAACCCATAAATTTGGGAATGTGTGGACAGAAAGATGCCATGCTACTTTCAGAGAGTAGAGGTTAGTGTAACACAATTACAGTAGATTTTTAAATATATAAAGATAAAAAAAGGAGCAATTTGGCTTTGGCCTGGTGGCGCAGTGGATAGAGTATCTTCCCAGCACACAAAGGTTGCAGATTTCCTCCTGGGTCAGGGCATCTATGAGGAGCAATCAATGAGTGCACAAGTAAATAAAACAACTAAGTAGAATGACAAGTTGATGCTTCTCTCTATCTCTCTCATAATCAATGGGAAATATATATATTAGCACTTTTATAATACACACTAAAAGTACATATGCATGTTTATATATTTCTAAGCTTAAAATCATTTCAACCAACTCTTATGAGCCTAACACTTTATGAATCATTGGGGATAGAGCACTCACTTTCTAGTGGAGAAAAGAGATAAAATAAGAATTAATTGTGATATATGTTGTAAAGGTATTCATGTATGCACAAAGTATGATCTTAAATCATACAGATTGTAATAATACCTACTATCAGGGAATTCAGACCTAAATTGAAGAGGTCTTACTTGGAAAGGAACCTAGAAACAACACAAGTTACTACATTTAGAAACTACTCTTCACACAAATAATGATAAAACTTTTCCTACATTATGAACGTTATTTTTATGAAAGCCCTGGTGCAGAAGTGCACTGAGTAGTTTTTAATGCATCAGGGCTCTGAGTCACACAGTGTCCTGTCCTTGCTTTCTTTTGCTCCATTTAGTTCTTACAGCAACCCTATGAATACTTCATTGATTGACATTTGTTACTGGGAGTATTTCATACTATTTCCTTTATGTATTAATTTTCAGCCACAACAATACTGCTAAATTGATAGCATCATTTCCATTATGCAAATTAGGAAACTGTGGTTAAGAAATTTACCAGCGATTGAAAAGTTGTAAATGGCAGAAATGGCATTTGAATGCAGGTGTCTGACTCCAAACTCAACTGGTTCCTCAAACTTCAACCAGTCCTTCCAGGCTCACGTCTCTCCCTCTTCCTACCACAAACCTTATAGCACAGACATATCACACCCCTTCTCATTTCGGCATGCTACTCAACGTGCATCCAGTGACTTCACCAGCCTATACAGTGGTTCAGATTGCACTCATCTGTCAGAACCAGTTCACATATTACCCCCTTTCCTAATGCCTGCAAAATAGTTCATCACTCTGGCTCCTACAGCATTTTGTTTATATTTCTATGAAAGGACTTTTGTGGTGAAACTTGAATTATAGTATATCAATCTCAGTTCTTTGGAGGGCCAAGAACTATGTCTTACTCATCTTTCTGCTGTCACAATGGTCGGCAAACTCATTAGTCAACAGAGCCAAATATCAACAGTACAACGATTGAAATTTCTTTTGAGAGTCAAATTTTTTAAACTTAAACTATATAGGCAGGTACATTGTTATTAAATTAATTAGGGTACTCCTAAGCTGACCTTTGCGCCCGCACATGTTATTTTGTGGAAGAGCCACACTCAAGGGGCCAAAGAGCTGCATGTGGCTCACAAGCCATGGTTTGCCGACCACTGGTCTAGCATGAATCATGATAGCCACTCAGGTGATCAGCAGGGCCTGCTGATATTATATTTATTCATATGTAAGGTCTTGTATATTATGATCATTACCTCTTTTTCTACTCTAAGTATGCTATTCTCCAGAACCAAAAGACCACTTGATGTTTCTCCCAGAAATGGCTGCAAAATTTTGTTTTGTTCACATTTTCTACTCTACACGTTGTACCATTCCCATCCCAAACCTAATATTTACCAATAATATTCTGCCTAAGATTCAACTTTATTGCTACTCCATTCAGGAAAATAAGTCCTCAAAAGCCCAAATAATATAATATTTTACTTCTCCATCCTCAGTGGTCTCTAATGGTACTTGTCAAATACACCAAACAAGACTAATACTGTGGTGATTACAAGCATTCTAAAGAAAAGAATCATGTTAATCTTCCTTTCACCTTCAGTTACAACATAGAGTTTTGCAAGGATAAACACTTAGCTGATGTTACCTTGAAATTTTTTAGTTATAAACTACAATATAAAACAATAATGTAAAATTATTCTTTTGCCTATGTCTCCCCACTTGTATTCCCTACTAAGAATGATATAGTGTTGCATTATAATCATGTACATAAATACCAAGGAAAGCCTGACCAGGCAGTAGCGCAGTGGATAAAGCGCCAGACTGGGATGCTGAGGAGCCAGGTTCGAGACCCTGAGGTCGCCAGCTTGAGTGTGGGTCCATCTGGCTTGAGCAGAAGCTCACCAGCTTGGATCCAAGGTCGCTGGCTCCAGCAAGGGGTTGCTAGGTCACTGAAGGCCTGTGGTCAAGGCACATGTGAGAAAGCAATCAATGAACAACTATGGTGTTGCAACGGCAACAAAAAACTAATGACTGATGCTTCTCATCTCTCTCCGTTCCTGTCTGTCTGTCCCTATCTATCCCTCCCTCTGATTCTCTCTCTCTCTCTGTCCCTGTAAAAAATAAGAATAATAAATAATAAATAAATACCAAGGAAAAGAGGAGGTTGGTCAAACCCAATGATTGACACTGCCTAATATGTGCCCTTGAAATATCACATAAGCATTCTGCAATTCTGCCAGAAAAGCAAATGGTATTCATTATATTTAAATACATTATATTTAAAGTCTGTGTATTCAGTGAGTGATACTATTTGGTTAATTTTTCTAAAATTAGCTTATTTTTTTATTTCATCTCCTTTCCCCATAGATCCTATTTCTATTCATGAAAGCATAAAAGAAACAATCACAGAGAACTGAAAATGTTCAACTAAATACTCTCTGGGGAGATAGTATTTTACACATCAGATATGAAATATTCTTCCCTTTTGTGTCAGTAGTTGGAGCCAGAAAACTTCACTATTTTATTTCCATTAGCAAGACCACACCAATGGTGGATATAGCTACATCTAATTGTCTTGGCCCAATACCATAAAACATCTCGTATATCAATCTCCTTTAATTTTGATTCGACAAGTCTCAAGCAATCTTGTGATTGGGATTGCTTTTTAGTTTCCAGTGCTGCTCTGCTTATAGGAAAAGAAAGTTTTAAGAAAAAATTGCTCATTTTAAGTTTCCCATACACAGAATTCATAGATTCCACCTATACTAAGCATTTCTATCCCTAGTAAAATAATTTATCAGCATATATCAATAAATTAGTATTTTGTTTTAAAGACAAATTTCATAAGCTTGGTTAACATGAGTCCATCTTCAGAAAAGTCAGTCCATTTTGCAGACCAAGAATTATATCTTAGTTAATGACAGGAAATAAATGATATTCTTCAGAGCCTACAAAAGAGAGCCTGCCAAACCCTTCATTTGATGAAAATTAGCTAAGAGTATTCATTTCTGAAACCCATATAATTTATACTGTTTATTGTTAATTTCAAAAGATAGACTGGAGGACAATATATTTTACAACAAACTAGTTTACAATTCTATCCCTTGTATAGTAATTTTCAAAGATCAATTACCTGTACTATTTGGTGATAAATAACACCATAACTGTTGTTATCAATGCAGTTGTCAATCAGACAGTGGAACATTCAAGTTAATAGGTTAACCACCATTTTCAGTATTATCGTTGCCAAATCAAAATGATCTCAGTGCATTTTTAGATGAAGACCTAAACATTTTATCTCACAACAGTGATCCACAAAATAGAACATCAACTCAGTCATCAAAAATCAGAGATGTACACTCATGAGATAAACTTGAAGTTTTCTTTATAATATCAGCTATAGAATATAAAGCAAATACATTCAAGATTCTCTACTAAAAGAAAAATAACACTGAATAACAAAACAACCTTGACAGAGAAGAACATACTTGGAGAAATCATGATACCTGATATCAAGTTATACTACAAGACTATGGTAATTAAAACAGCATGACACTGGCATAGAAATAGGCACATAGCTCAATGGAACAGAATAGAGAGACAAGATTAAACCCATACCTATATTGTTAATTAATATATATCAAAAGAGGCAAGAATATACAATTGAACAGTCTCTTCAATAAATGGTGTTAGGAAAAATAAACAGATATATTAAAAAAAGGAAATGACCACTTTCTTTTACCATATAAAAAAATAAAATAAAAATGTATTAAAGGCTTAAATATAAGACCTAAAGCAATAACACTTTTAGAAGAAAACATAGGCAATAAACACCTGCACATCACTCTTAGTAATATTTTTTGGAATGTGCCTCCTTAGGCAAGGGCAAGGGGAAAAAAAGAAAAAATAAATGAGACTACATCAAACTAAAAAGTTGGTGGGATTTCTAATTGGTGCAGCAAATATGGAAAACATTATGGAGATTCTTCAAAAAAGTAAAAATAAAACTACTATACGATATAGAAATCCCACTTCTGGGCATTCATCAGATGAAATCCAAAACAATAATTTGAAAATAGATATGGACCCCTATGTTCATTGCAGAATTATTTACAATAGTTTTATTTACAAAGATATGAAAGCTACCTAACTGTCCATCGATTAAGGATTGAATAAAGGAGAGGTGGTATATATGTGCAATGAAATATTACTTGGCCATAAAAAAGAATGAAACATTGTCTTTTGTGACAACATTCATGGACCTGGAGAGTATTATATTAAAGTCAAATAAGTCAGACAGAGAAAAAAATATCGTATGATCTAACTTATATGTAGAATCTACAAAACAAAAAAAATGAACAAATGTGAGAGAAATAAACTCATAGATACCAAGAACAAATTGATGTTTGTTGCCAGCTAAGAGAGTTTGGGGCAATTCATGAAAATATTGAAGTAACAAAGAACTACAAATTAGTACTTACAAAATAGTTGTAGGGATATAAAGCACAGAGTGCTTTAAAAAATGATAATCAGTAATATTGTAATAACCATGTATGTTGCCCGATGGGTATTGGACTTAACAGGAATCACTTTGTAAGTTATATAAATGTCTAATCACTATGCTGTACACATGAAACTAATATAAAATTGAGTGCCAACTCTATGAACAGTAAAATAGTTTAAAATTTTAATATTTAGCTACATAATCAAGACAATACAATACCAACATAAGGATAGACACATAGATTAATGAAATAAAATTTGGAGTACAGAAATAAACCCTTACTTTTATTGCTAATTGATAGTTCACAAAATAAAGACAGTTCAATGATTTTAAAAAAACAGTATTTTTAAAAAGTGGTTCTGGTCCCACTGTATAAAAATGCACCAGGACCCTTCCTTCCTAAGATACATACTTAAACCAAATTTATCATAGAACTAAATGTAAGAGCTAAAACTATAACATTCTTAAAACACATAGAAGTAAATCTTTGTGACCCTCACATTATACAATGATTTATGAGATTTGACTTTAAATGCCCAACTGATAAGAAAGAAAAAAATCAACTGGACTTTGCCAAAATTTTGAATTTTGTGCTTCAAAGGACATCATAAAGAAATTGAGAAGATACCCAACAGAAATGAAGAAAATATTTGCAAATTATATATCTGATGAGACTAGTACTCAGAATATATAAAGAATTCTTACAACTCAACAGTAAAATACATATAACTCATTTTTTTATAGCAGGAGGGAGGGAGAGAGATAAGAAGCATCAGCTAATAGGTATGTCACTTTGGTTGCTCATTGATTGCTTCTCATATGTGTTTTAAACAGAGGGCTCTAGCCGAACCAGTGACCCCTTGCTCAAGCCAGCAATGTTGGGCTCAAGCCAGCAATATTTGGGCTTAAGCCAGTGACATTTTGGCTCAAGACTACGAGGGTCATGTCTATGATCCAATACTCAAGCTGGTGAGCCTGTGCTCAAGTCAGTGACCTCAGGTTTTCAAACATGGGACCTCAGTGTCCCAGGTTGATGCTCTATCCACTGTACAGCCACTGGTCAGGCCATATAACTCAAATTTTTAAATGTGCAAAAGTTTTGAGAAGCTGTTTCTCCAGCGAAGAAATAGTAAGTACTGGAAGAGATGCCAACATCATTGGTAATTAGGGAAGTGATAATTAAAAACAATGAAATAGTACTTCGTACCCACTAAGACACGTAAAAAGAAAGACAAACTATAATAAGTGAAACATTGTTGGTGGCATTGGAAAATGGTGTGTCCACTTTGGAAAACAGTTTGGCAGTTCCTGATCATTTACACGTGGTGTTGATGTATGAATCCAAAGTGTATATCTAAGAGAATTGGAAATATATGTCCAAATAAAAACATGAATGATTATTGCAGCATTATTTATAATAGCTCCAAATATCCAAATGTCTATCAATCAGTGAATGGATAAATGTATATCTATACAATAGAATATTATTTTTTTATTATTGATTTTTAGAGAGGGGAGAGAGCAGGTGGGGAATGAGAAGTATCAACTCAATGTTGCTTCACTTTAGCTGTGCTTCTGGTACATGCCTTGATGAGGCAAGCATAGGGTTTCGAATTGGCGACTTCGTTGCTCCAGGTCAATGCTCTATCCACTGTACCACCACAAGCTAAGCTACAGTGAAGTATTATTTAGCCATAAAAAAGAATGATGTAGAGATATTTGCTACAACATGGATGAACTTTGAAAACATTATACCAAGTGAAAAAAGGCTAGACATAAAAGTTGCACTTTTTTTAAATTAAATGAGAGGCAGGGATATAAACAGACTCCTGCATGTGCCTTGACTGAAACCCACCCAAAAGCCTTCCATGGGGGCAATGCTCTGCTTATCTGGGGCCACTGCTCCATTGCTCAGCAACTGAGCTATTTTACCACCTGAGCTAAGACCATGGAGCCATCTTCAGTGCCAGGGCCCAATGTGCTCAAACCATTTGAGCCATGGCTGCAGGAAGGGTAGGGGGAGACAAGAGAGGAGGTAGAAAAACAAATGGTTGCCTCTCCCTTGTGCTTTGACTGAGAACCGAACCTGGGGCTTCCACATGCCAGAAAATGCTCTACTGCTGAGTCAAAAGGCCAGGGCCAAATGTTGCATATTGTATGATTCTATACATGAGATATTCAGAATAGGAAAATCCATAGAAACAGGAAGTAGAATCATGGTTTCCAAGAGCTGGGCAAAAGAGAAGGTGGTGACAGATTTCTTACAAGATAGGGTTTCTTTCTGAGATAATGAAAATGTTATAAAATTTGATAGGGCTGATGCTTTACAAATGTGTGAAAATAGTAAAATAACACTAAATGGTACACGTCAAAATGATTAACTTAATTGTGATAAAATTATGTATAAATAAATCCGTGATAAAATTATGTGTAAATAAATCTATAAATAGAAAAATAAGTCAAAACAGGTGAGCCATTGAAGATATGTCAGGACCTTTATTCAGTAGCAAATAATACAACATCTCAAGAACATTTCACAGGAAGAGGAATGGAGTCGGAAAATAATTCATTCCAACAGAGGAAGACAGAAAAAGAAACAAACAAGATAACTATGCTTGCAATGAGGATCAGGAAGAAAAATATGAAGATGTGACAGAGAAAAACTAAAAGAGGTATACAGTAAACAAGGTCATCAAGGAAGGTCCCTGTGGGGATTTGATCTAAAGAATAAGGGAAACATCACATAAAAAGTGAGGAGGCGTCTACGGCTGGCCTAGGAAACAGCAAGTACTAAAAGATAATGGCATGTTTTGGGACCAAAAGGCTAGTTTGTATCAAACATAATGTGTGAGGAGGGTTAAGGTGCCACACGATAATGCTGCACAAACAGACAAAAGTTAGATCAGGCAGTTAACGATTTTTTTGGATTTTATCCTTCCTGCAACTGGAAGCCATTGGAATAGTTTAGGCAGAGCAATGACACTATCTGATTTACATTCTAAAACGTCCGTTTTGTCTGTCGTGCAGGAACTGAATTAGAAGAGGATTACAATGGAGACAGAAGAAAGAGGTGTTTCTATGGCAGTCCTGTAGAGATGGGTAGATTCAACCAGAGCGGGGAAGAGTTTTGAGTAAATATTTCAGGCACTTTGGGGTCTAACCTATTCTAGGTGTAGTAAATAATGTGTTGCCCAAACCCACTTCTTAGATGAAGGACTTATTTCCCAACTAAAGAAAGTCCTCTTGGAGCAGGCTTCATCCAATGGTCAGTGCAGGAGTATAAAGTCCCGGCCCTTCGCCCAAATGAGGGACACCTGAGAGGCTAACCAGCTTCAGAACTCCCATGAGGTGTCTGATGTCTTTATAGAAACTGCATCCCTCTTCACAGGCTGCTTTTTTCCTTTCCCTCCCAAAAGTTTTCATCTCTAAGCAATCCTTTATCATTTTACAATATGCTAATCTCAATCTCATAATCTACTTCCCAGGGAACTCAATCTATGACACCAATTTCATAAAACTAAGGACATGGTCTTCAGTTTACCTTCTAGAGATGGTCAATCTATAAATATTAATAAACTTGAAAAAATAATGTACCATTTTATGAAATCCATTTTTTTTTGTGACAGAGACAGAGAGATAGAGAGAGGGACAGACAGACAGGAAGGGAGAGAGATGAGAAGCATCAATTCTTTGCTGCAGCACCTTAATTGTTCATTGATTGCTTTCTCATATGTGTCTTGACCGGGGGCTACAGCAGAGTGAGTGAGCCCACACTCAAGCCAGCGACCTCAGAGTTTCGACCCTGGGTCTTCTTCATACCAATTCAACATTCTATCCACTACACCACCACCTGGTCAGGTGTAAAAAAGCCGTAACAATGCAATGACAGTTTACAAATCATGACATTTTTACTACAGTCCATTAATATTATGTGTATTTTAATTAAATATTTTATCTGTAAATATTTGAATGTTATTTTAGCAAATAAACATTAGAAAATATATAATAAATGATAAAATAAATTGTATCATAAATCACTTTGAAGAACTCAGGAACAAAAGTGGACATTCTTTCTAAGTGTCTTTTACGGCCAAGTTAGAAGACAAACCATTAATTACAACTATTGATAGGATTAACTAATATGAACCATTATAATTAAAGCCCACTACCTTGCTCTTATTTGCAGATGATATGACCTGTATATAGAAAACCCTAAAGGCTCAGTCAAAAAACAACTGGACCTGTTAAATGAATTCAGCAAGGTGGCAGGATGTAAAATTAACACACAGAAGTCAGAGGCATTTATATACACCAACAATGAACTGTCAGAAAGAGAAATTAAAGAAACAATCCCTTCACTATTGCAAAAAAAAAAAAATACCTAGGAGTAAATTTAACCAAGGAGGTTAAAGACTTGTACTCGGAATATTACAAAACATCAAGGAAGATACAAACAAGAGGAAGCATATACACTGCTCATGGTTAGGAAGAATAAACATCATCAAAATGTCTATACTACCCAAAGCAATCTATAAATTCAATGCAACTCTTATTAAAATACCAATGACATACTTCAAAGATATAGAACACATATTCTAAAAATTTATATGGAACCAAAAAAAAACCACAAATAGCCTCAGCAATCTTGAAAAGGAAAAATAAAGTGGGAGGTATCACACTTTCTGATATCAAGTTATACTACAAGGCCATTGTACTCAAAACAGCCTGGTACTGGCATAAGAACAAGCATATAGATCAATGGAACAGAACAGACAACCCAGAAATAAACCCACACCTTTATGGACATTTGACATTTGACAAAGGAGGAAAGAGCATACAATGGAGTAAAGACAGCCTCTTAAAAAAAATGGTGTTGGGAAAATTGGATAGCTACCTGAAAAAAATGAAACTAGACCACCAACTTACACCATGCACAAAAATAAACTCAAAATGGATAAAAGACTTAAATGTAAGTCATGAAACCATAAGCATCTTAGAAGAAAACTTAGGCAGTAAGCTTTCCGACATCTCTTGCAGCAATATATTTGCGGATTTATCTCCACAGGCAAGTGAAATAAAAGACAGGAAAAACAAATTGTACTATATCAAACTAAAAAGCTTTTATACAGCTAAAGACAATATAAACAGAATAAAAAGACAAAACACACAATGGGAGAACATATTTGACAATATGTCTGATAAGGGGTTAATACCCAAAATTTATAAAGAACTTGTAAAAACACCAGGAAGACAAACAATTCAATCAAAAAATGGGCACAAGAAATGAATAGACACTTCTCCAAAGAGGACATACAGATGGTCAATAAACAGATTAAAAAAATTGTTCAACATTACTAATCATTAGAGAAATGAAAATTAAAACCACAATGAGATACCACCTCACACCAGTCAGAATGGCACTCATCAACAAAACAACACACAATAAGTGCTGGTGAGGATGTGGAGAAAGGGAAACCCTCCTGCACTGCTAGTGGGAATGCAGACTGGTGCAGCCACTGTGGAAAACAGTATGGAGATTCCTCAAAAAATTAAAAATGAAACTGCCTTTGACCCAACTATCCCACTTTTAGGAATATATCACAAGAACACTATATCACTGATTCAAAAAAAGAAATGCACCTCCATGTTTATGGCACCATTATTCATAATAGTGAAGATCTGTAAACAGCCGAAGTATCCATCAATGGATGAGTGTATTAAAAAGCAGTAATACATATATACAATGGAATACTATGGGGCCATGAAAAAGAAGGAAATATTACCTTTTGCAACAACATGGATGGACTTGGAAACTATTATGTTAAGTGAAATCAGCCAGGCAGAGAAAGAAAAATATCATATGACCTCACTCATTTGAGAAATCCAAGGAACAATGGGAACTGGGGAATGGAAATAAACCTGAAGGGAAGGGCAGAGGGAGTTGTTGGGAGGCAGGCAGATGATATGTTGAGAGGAATATGGGGGAAGGGGATGCAGTCAGGGTGGAACTGGAATCTATGTAAACACAATAAATTAAATTAAAATAAATATATAAATTAAACTCACTATCTTCTATATTAATCAAAAATAATAATTCAAGGGAGCATCACATTTCTAACAACCCAGAGCATTATTTCCTACAATAATAAAAAAATTCAAAATTTATATATGTAATTTTATTTTTTCAAACAAGGGTTGTTCTCTATATTTTCAAGGGGTTTACTTTATGGAATAATTTGGTGTACACAAAAATATAGTAAAATTTTGATTATTCATGGTGGTGAAAAATATGTATCCAATTTAATCCATTACATACAATCTTCTTGCCTATAAAACAATTATCCAACACCACTTGCTCATAGCTAAATAACCTAATTTGAGTTTTATCTTTTTCCTATTTCATAAAGCTTCTAAAGAGGCATTGTGAAAAGGCCAAAGGGCAGCAGCAAGAGCAGAGTCCCTAAATAATCCTCAAAGTGTTCTATGTCCTGAATAATAGAGTTTACTGTTGGTTTTCTTTGCAAAACTATGACTGAAAGGATTTTTTCCTTGGAGTTCCCAGATCAGAATTGTATTGCCTTTGCCCAAGGCCATCACAAGACTTCCAGAGCAAAAAGAAGGTGTAGTGGAATCCTCATTGTGAGTTAAGACCAAAATAAACCAAAGAGAGGATATCAGAGATTTAAAAAATAATTAATGATTTTTCATGAAATTTGGAAATAATACTTCCTTATTTTCACTTTGTTATAAAATAATTTTCACTTTGTTTTTGAAAGGGCCAGACAATAAGTGATATATAGCTATGAGTCCTTCAGGGTGGAGAATGCGACTGAATCATTCTGTTCCTAATGTATCACATGAAGCCTGAAACCAGCACTCAAGGAAAGAAACAAAAAAGGAAGAACCTTTAGCTTTGGGCTTCCACACACAGAATTTCCTGGACTAAGTTAGTTTATCTAAAAAACAAGTATAAGAAAGTAAATTGGTAAATGTCAGATGACCGCAAGGAATAAGTGTCTATTGTTCAATCTTCACAACGTTCTATGAGATGTTATCCTATTTAAAATAAGGATTTAAGCAAAATAAAAAAAAGAAATAAAAATCATCATAGACACAGACAGCAGTATAGGGATTATAAAACGTAAGGGCGTGGGGGGAGTTAGAAATGGGTAGGAGGGATTCATGGTGATGGAGGGAGACTTGACGTGGTGTGGT